>VCNE01006867.1:0-16770 GCA_009869805.1 Oncopodura yosiiana
GGGTTTAACTTGACTTGCCCTTCTTGTTAAATTGGAGCAATAAGCTAATGTGACTTTCTTTTTCATTTCATAGTTATTTTTATTCATGCTATAACAGAGGAAGCATTAGGTCTCAGTGATAAAAAAGGAGAATGGATTAGTGGAATTTTTTTCTTTTGGATGAGTGGTTAATCATATCGATATTGATTGTACTTTCTGCTAATTGAGCTTCTTCTGCCTTTTAGTTATTCAATTGCATGCGCTAATTGATTTGATATATATGTATATATATCGCCAGCATTAATCGTGACACAGTTTTCTCAAATGGAATGGCTTTTACTCTGTCTAGCTTCTTAATGATTGCTAAGAAGGTTGTAGTAATAAAATAAGTAAATTGAGAAGAAGAATAGAGAATTCTTTAGTTATCTGAGGTTTCTCATGATTTTAGTTTCTAGTCATATAATATGGATAAAACTAAAAAAACCTTTTTTCTTTTCTTTCTATGTACACAGGGAGGAAATAACAAGAATAATAATGAGGACGGGAGTGGAAAGGCTCCACCACCAACACCGATCAATAAAATAAAATACTCTGGTCCGCCCTATTTAAAGAAAGGTAATAATAAAACTAAAAGAAACTCTTCAAGATATTTATTCTATTTAATATATTTACAGATAAAAGACAGAGCTCTTCACGATTCAACGTGTCGAAAAATCGGGAGCTGAAGCAACTGCCGCTTCTAAAAGGTTTGATACCCACACTTTTTTTATATATATTTCTTTTTAGATAATTCAAAAGTATACATACTCTCTCAACTCTGATGACTTATTTTAAGCTCTTCTCTCTAATAAAAGATGAAAGTAGAAAAGAAGAATTTTCTAGCTACCTGTTGTCCTTTCACCCAAGTAATGTGTTTGTTTGTTATAATATAAGAAAGGTCATTTTGCCATGTTGATCTTTTAAGCTCTACTCCTCCAATTCATGGATGGATAGATTTGAAATGGGTCGTAAACTAATCTTTGACGAGTCGGTGAAAGTGTTTTACGTTTGCTTAGTAGTACGTGTACCACTTTGGTCCTTTCAACATAAAATGTGGATTAAGCGGAAATAAGAGTCTCGTAATTGGATTTCTCTCTTGGAGAGAGAGAGACGTACAGTATATGTATAGTAAGAGAAGAGTTGAGTTGTTGTTGACTAAAGAGAGTTGGCGTTTCTAAGTTTCATGTGTAGGTTTAGGAAGAAAGGTAATAAGGTTATTTCCCTTTCGCCTAATATTAAATAACCTGTAAATGTAGTATAGAACAAACATGTCTCAACAACCTGGTGAAAGTAATAATGTTGAATTTCTTCTTGTGAAATTATTTTTTACTATGGGCATTATTTAACATAAGGAACTCTGAAGCAGTAGTAGAAATTTTCTTGAAATTTTCACTTAAACACCAAATGAAAGTTTTCTATATTAGGCTGCAAGGCACACTTGTGACTCACAAGTTGTGAGATGATTGTAATTTTGAAATACATAAGTTTGTAGCCTAGCATTTTACCTAACCATTAAATGAATAGAGCTAAAAGCAAGCGTAAATATACATACAGGTAGGTTCAGTGAGTAAAATGTTGAAGATAATAATGAAGCTGAAGATTCTCTAGAGAGAAAGTAAAAGTAAGCAAAAGATTAACTAACGCCCTCATGTCAAACTCAAATGTTGTAGATGTAGAGCCAGAAGCAAATTTTTCTTTTTCCTACATTTTACTTCTTTGCAAACTTTTGATATACTCTTTTCTTTTCATACTTTTTTTTACTTTTAATGTTTCTCATTCTCAGCTACATAATATAGTTCGTTTCTTTCTCATTTGTAGTGAAAAAAAAGTTTGGCACACAAAATCATACTAACTAGTTTCTCTCTCTCCATCACTCTCTCTCTCTCAGAGTCAGATCAGTTCAGAGATGAGAAAGTGAAAGTAAAAGGTTAAAGGTTGTCGTATAACAAAGATATATATATACATTCGATGATGAATGTAACTAATGAGACTATATAGAGAGGAGAGAGAGAACTGATGATGTATATTTCATATGCTAAGTTGGAATTAATTAGTGTGCACAATGTAGCAATAGAAATAAATGAAGTATTCCATAATTTTGAAGTAGTATTGTAGTACTTGATGTATACTGTTGTGTATTACCTAGTATTTTATTTTAGTCGATAATTATAATTTTGAAACCTACACAAATCTCTGTTGATAAGCTAGCAACAGGCTATATAGGCTGATGATTGCAAAGAGTAAATAGAATATTCTAGTCATTATAACTTGTGTACCATAACGTAGGATTAGATTGTAGATAGACATCATCAAGTATATCGAATGACGTGATATTTGATGATGCGACATTAGAGCTTTTTAGAATATTAAAATGAGCATACATAAAAGATTTACAAATGAGTAAATAGACGTTCAATATTCTGTGAAATTCTTTTGGAAATTGAATACAAGCTTTGAAGTGAAAGTTGAGAAGAATTTGGATTTCTATTCCTATATACTGTTCTATTTAGAAGAAAGCAATTGATTAAAGAAACATTGGCTTCTCTGTGTAAAGAAGATATAGAACTTATTAGAAAATTCTAGTGAGGCATGTCGTAGACACAACTAAAGTATTGATCTCTATTTTATAGACCAACATATATAGCATACACAAGAGAAAGAGTAAAGTAAAATTGAGACAGAGATTAGTGCATAAAGGAAGGAGAAGAAACTTTGGTATATCACATTACACGCATTAGCTAACTGTATCATTAGTTGCGACGACTTGTGACATGGCTGGTAAGTAAGTATTAGTAGTAAGCATATAAAAACTATCAATTTCTGCCTCTTTATTACGCCACCATCATCTCTGTGTATATGTAGTTGATGATCATGCTCTGTTTTGTTTATGCTGCAGAAGGCTCAATATGTTTTGAGAAGACATACAAATATGAAATTGATGGAAACCTAGCCATCTGTGTGTTAAGTAAAAGTTGTTGAGCAAATCAGATGCTTCCTATATACATCTTATAAAGAAAGTTGCAAACTGTAATACTGATATAATGATTAGCAATAGAAGAAGATGTTAGTACTAAAAATAAGAGTCTGTAATTTTACCAGAAACAATTAGAGTCGTCACAATGTATGTCAGCAATTATCAGAATATTTCCGGATATAATTTTGTTGTATATATTTACTATAGCATAGTTGAAAAGTCTAATTGAACGTCAAAAAGTCGCAGTTTGTCTATAAGACGTGTCAGTTCTCACGAAAATATGCTAAATGTTTCTACATAATTACTTGCTAATTAGGCCTCATTTAAAACTCTCTTTGTAATTATCTAAAGGAAGCTTCGAGAAAGACGTTTTAGCTCTAGCTTTTATAAAGTCCCAATGGAAATAACATCATGTTTTGCTTTTAAATAATTTTATGCTGATTATATGTATAGTTTATAGTTGTAAAGAAGTTTTACATTTTGTATGACTGGACAGTAGATACTGTTGTTGACTACAAGTGTAAATATTATTTAAATTTTGCACGTCTCATCCAGAAGAGATAAGCCGTTCTCTGAAGGAATAGGTTAGTGAAGACCCTTCTTGCAAGATAGAATGTTTTAATTCTTTAGGGGATTCCATATTTTGTTTATGCTTCATTCAGTGTATACCTTTTTATATTAAAGTTGAAATAGTCTTTTTTTAGTAAGAGTACAATTTAAAATTCACTTTGGAATATTTTGTTCTTCCAGAGCTCCAGTAAGGTAGCTAGTAGCTTCATATAAAAAGTTTTTGTAGATATAAAGCCAATATTGTGGGCACACCTATTCTATCATAGCATATATCACATCATATGAAATAGTAGTATAGTCAAATTTAGCATAATATTAAAATATATCATCTCATGCATTATTAGCAAGTCGGACGAATTTTTCTTCACTCTCATGAATTAAGGATGAAGATGAAACTCCAGAGCGTCATAGAGCAATAACAACAACATATATAAAGTACTTACGTAAAATTCCAACATCACATGCTCACGTATGTGATTTTGAAATTATTATGAGTATATTTGAAGAGCTTATTGTATAGAACATGCAAAGGCAGCGTAGATAAAAGAAGAAATTGCACTAATTTGCATACAATTTGAACATAATCATCAAAGTTAAAGTCAGTTTTTGCCAGTAAGCATGATGAGCTGGTCTTTCTCAATTTTTAGTTGTTGTTTAGTTTATGTTTTAGTAGTAGTGGTGGAAGAGTTGTAGAGTAGGAAAGTACATACTTACATATCATTACTTGAATATATATAGTTGAAGTAAACAACAACTCAATTTTGCAATACATTTAGGTATTTGTAGTCAACTAATATTATTATTAGAAGTATATAAACAATATTTTTAGCATTGTGTTATTTTGAATATTGAATGATATTTGATATTGATGCTCTTGATATTTCTGGTTTTCATTTGAATTGACTTTGTTGAGTGACTTTTATTATTATCACTATCTGTGGTTAACTCTCTTTGGTTGGTATTTTATAGTGTAGTTTTCAGAGAAATGTGTTGTGTTATGAGTGATTTCTCTGGTTTGGTTACATATTAAAATAGTTAAACAAGTGGCTTTTGACTCTTTTTGGTCACAGTGTCACAGCAGCAAGTGTCATTTGCGTAATGGTTTTGTGATGATGATGTGTTTTGAAATTAATCTAATCAGTAGTAATCTACATAAATGAATGGTCAACGGAATTTTGAAACTGATTACTAATTAATATATACTTCTAATAGCCTGTGCTATATACTCAGTTATTATAAAACTATTAGTGTTTGTAGCGTTTACTACTATGTCATTAGAGAATTAGAAGATCAGAGAAAACTTATTTTTATCTGTTCTGTCCATATACGTCAGTGTTCATATGTATATAATCTGCATATAATATGTAATAAGTAAATGAGTGTGATCTCTAGTCAGAAAGAGTAGCCGAGTGTTGTTGTTTCAATCAACCTTGAAAACGAACATTGTGAAGTTTTTTTTCTGTGTACTGAATGATGTGAGTGAAGTTGAGTAGAATATAATAGAGTCTGGAATGTCGTGAATTATTAGCAACTTCCGTTCTTTAGTACTTTTGATATTATATTATATTCTATATAATAATGATGACAGTCATTTATTAGAGTAGTAGTCAACTGTAACTAAATTGATAGCTGTATTATTATAGTAAGAAGAACAATTTGTGAAATTTAATATTTATTATCTGTGTTTTTACAACATATCTTGTCATATATAGGATATAGATTTGGACATTAAATATATATATCCTACACTATATCTGATCTAGTAATAGTTGCACACATTTTGCTAATGTGAGATTTATGAAAAGGTGATCTGGTACTTCTGGTAGTGAATGTGACTCTCTTTGTTATTTTGTAGACTACATTGAGAGCTGACACTTGTACTATAGTAGTATCTCATATTGGTATACTGCTCTAATCTTGATATAGCCAGTGTAAACTGAAATGCATGAGAGCAAGATGTTGTTGTTATCATTTATCATCAGGTGATATGGTTGAATAAAAGTTGTAGTGTGATGTAAGTGTGTGCAATTTGATATACTGATTGAGAGAGATAGATATTTTACTGATCAACTTTTTTGATTCTCTATCTATACTACTTATAATGTGGTTGTTGTGTGATATATTATTATAAGAGATATATAGTTATATATTATTCTCATTCATGTGATCTTGATGTGCCTTTAAGTAAATCGTGTTAGTGTTATCAATATCATGTATTGTGTTATTGAGCATCAACAACAGTCACAAGCGGAAGGCATTGGGCTAAGAAGAAATGGTAGTAGTAGTGATAATCATAATGATGTAGGAGGAAATGACAATGGGACAGGAGCAAATGGAGCAATGTTGCTTGAAACATCATGGCAATATGCTCAATGGACTCCTATTTTCATGCCAGCATATTATCATCACAGTGATTTCTACTCTGGTGAAGTGAATGGTGTTGGTGGTGGTATATACTACTATGAGTATGAAAATGCTAAAAATCAATTCAGTCCACCCATTGAGTCAATTAGTAATAGTCATCAGAATCGTCAACAACAACAGCAACAACAGAGCTCTCTGATATCATCATCACCAATTCCGATGTCAGTCTCAGCTGCTGCATTAGGCTATATGAGCTCAAGTCCGATTCTAGGATATAGTCCACTACAACATCATTCTTTACCATTGTCATTTCAACAAAGTTGGCCTTCAGTATTATTACCGAATAACTCTTCTACAACGACGACAAGTGGTAGTAGTAGAACAGTGTCAAAGCAAAGGTTACAAGATTTGAAGCTTAGGGGTAAAAACAAATACTAATATTATATATATTGACATTTTGACATGACAAGAAAAAAAATTTCATTGTGAGTGACGTGATTATGTTGAACGTAGAAATTAGTTTTCTATTTTGAGAACATATTGCGTATTATTGACAGAGAGAGAAGAGAGCAGAGTTGAAATGAGTTTTGTATTATTGTTTTGTTGATGACATTTTGTTTGATCATTTTGTTCATTTTCATTATAGATGCGGCGGCGTCGGAAAGGGAAGAGTTATTTATCCAAAAGCTTCAACAGTGCAATGTGCTCTTTGACTTTGTGGCCGATCCTCTCTCCGATATTAAATACAAGGAAGTCAAACGATGTGCACTGCATGAAATGGTCGAGTTTATTACCACTCAACGTGGAGTTCTCACTGAGCCTATTTACCCAGAAGCTGTTAAAATGGTAAATTACTACAACATACAATATTATTATGAGTGCAATTGTAGACTAGATATATTCGTTCTAAATAATGAAACAAGACTCTATGTTAGTTTTAAGCCTTTAATGTATAATGTATGACTTCAGATAGCATTGTTTTTGTTTGTAGTAATGTGCTATTAGTGCAGAAAGAGAGAGATAGAGAAGTAACAGAGTGAAAGTCAATGAAAATGGAGGAAGCAAAGTTTGTTGTTAGAAGCTTAGAGACTGTCCATTATGTTTTCCTTATTGGATTTTCTCTCTTTCTTTCTACTTCACTATGACTTTGAGATTTGAAATGGAAAGCACGTTAGCACATAGAAGTACATCATTCGTCCAACAGTATTGTTTTAACAAGGATGAATCTTCTTTCAAACTCTTATACACACACTCTTGCTAATATATCTCATCCAACACATTGTATTGAGAGTAAATCGATTTTTCACACAGTAGCAAAAGTAATACAAAGTAAGTAGTCCGAGTAAGAATAAAAAAACATGAGAAAGCTATAGATACTAAGGAAGCTGTAGAGAACTGCTGTCACTATTTTGTATGTATGTAGTACTTGTGTGGAGAGAGAATTGAATTTACTTTGCTTTCACTTTTCTTTTTCTCATCATGAAGAACTACCAACTAGTCATTTCTTCTACTTTTACGTCTTTAGTTCTAGATCTGACAACATTAAATTCATGTCTTGTATTGTGCCAACTAAGCTAATGTAACGAGTTGTTTGTTGTTGAAGTTGTAATATAATAGCTAATGTATTTTATGAAGGCCGTGTAAGTAATGAGATATATATGTTTCTTGTTTTTTTTTCTACACAGTTTTCCGTCAATTTATTTCGTACATTGCCACCCTCTTCTAATCCCAATGGAGCAGAATTCGATCCAGAAGAAGATGAACCTACATTAGAAGCTGCATGGCCACATTTGCAATTAGTTTATGATTTTTTTCTTAGGTTTCTTGAGTCTCCAGACTTTCAACCAAGTGTTGCCAAAAAACATATTGACCAGAAATTTGTTGTTCACGTATGTATTAATATTATAAGAATAGAAAAATGAAATTTTAATTGTTTATTTTCTAAAACTTGAACATATAGCTTCTTGAGTTGTTTGACTCTGAAGACCCTCGTGAAAGAGGTAAGTTGATAAATAGAGAAAATTAATTAAAGTTATAATTGTTATTAATGTATTAAATTTGATTTCCTATAGACTTCCTGAAAACAACCCTCCATCGTATTTACGGAAAATTTCTAAATCTCAGAGCCTATATTAGGAAACAAATTAATAACATTTTTTATCGATTCATATATGAAACGGAGCATCACAATGGAATTGCTGAACTGTTGGAAATATTAGGAAGGTGAGATTTTTAGATTTTTTTATCTATCTATTATTACGTGCGAGTGTTTTGAGAGAGATTTTTTAAGTGTGTTTGAGTGTTTCTCTTTTGATAGGTCAAATGTTCATTTATTTACTTTTGTTCTTTTCTTTATAGCATTATCAATGGGTTTGCACTACCATTGAAAGAAGAACATAAAACGTTTTTGTTGAAAGTGTTACTTCCATTGCACAAAGTGAAGAGTCTCTCCGTCTATCATCCACAACTGGCTTATTGTGTTGTTCAATTTCTGGAGAAGGATCCTTCTTTAACTGGTAAGTTGAGTATCTATCTTTCATGATGATGATGTTGATGGACGCCTTTTGAAATTGAAAGTATACATATGTTTTGTTTTATTTCGTAGAACCTGTTATAAAAGCGTTGCTGAAATTTTGGCCTAAAACTCATTCTCCTAAAGAGGTTTGTGAATTTTAAAAGAGAATATACAGTATGTGTAATTATTAATTTTCAATTCTCTTTTTATTAGGTGATGTATCTCAATGAGTTGGAAGAAATTCTAGATGTGATTGAACCAGCAGGTAATATTCTATAGTAGTGTTAAAAGTTGTATAAAAAATAAATATCTAAACAGTCATCTATTTCTATTACAGAATTCCGTAAAGTGATGAATCCTTTATTCACTCAATTAGCACGGTGTGTGTCTTCACCACATTTTCAAGTGGCAGAGAGGGCTCTTTACTACTGGAACAATGAGTATATTATGTCTCTCATCAGTGATAATGCAGGTAAGTTCTCTTAACGTTTATTCTATTCCGCGTAAAGTGAACCTTATAAAAGCATCATATTTATACTTGCCTATCGAAGAAGTAAAAGAATTAAATTAATCATATTTATTGTTAATTACAGCTGTAATACTTCCTATTATGTTTCCGTCTTTATATAGAAATTCTAAAACACATTGGAACAAGTGAGTTTAAATAAATTGCTTTGATAAGATAGATATCGATCTAATTAAAAATACTTTTTCTTTATAATAGGACCATTCACGGATTAATCTATAATGCCTTGAAACTATTTATGGAGATCAATCAAAAATTATTTGACGAGTGTACTCAAAATTATAAAATGCAGCGACAGAAAGAAAAGGAAATGCTACTGAAGCGTGAAGGTATTATAAATCATAAATACCTATTTGTTATAATGACAACTTTATTATTAATTTTGAATATACATCTATTTTTAGGAATGTGGTGTAAAATAGAAGAATTAGCTTCCACAAATCCTTATTATCCAACGCTACCAAGGTCGGGTGATGACTCTGGAATGTATTATTCAACTACTTCCACTGGTGGAGAAGAGACTGATAATGTTGATCCTGCTGGCATGTATGAAAGAATTGAAGGTGCAAGTCAAGAGGTATAAATATAACTGTGATAGATTACATTTTGTTAAAAGGCTCTTTTATTTTCATTTATTGAGAGAAAGGTGTGACAGATGACAGTTGATTTAATTAACTCATTTATTGTTGTAATGGTTATAGATGGTGAAATCACAGAAAAACAAGGACAAACCTTTACTACGTCGAAAATCGGAATTGCCACACGACACTTACACTCTGAAAGCACTAGATGACCATAAAAGAGCTGATGAGTATTTACATACACCTCCAGATGTGAATAAATGCTAATAGTAGCAGTTCTTCGTAGAAAATTATATTACTATTGTAAATTATTTTGTTTCCATTTTGATCAATGTTCAAACTATTGCAAAAATTGGCTGACTTATTTACTGTAATTATTATTATTATTATGAATAATTTCTTATCGTCATTCTCATTATTCTACTATTAGTATCTGTACCTGTTCTAAAAATGAACAGATATATAATCACAATTTGTAGCATAAGGTTCCTTCTTCTATGTATAAAATCAATGAAGGAAATTATATGCGTTTACAATCTGCATGTAAATGTTATATGTTAATAGAGTATATATATAAAATAAATATATGTAAACGAGGTGTTTGATGTATCATGAAATCATAGGTAAGAGTGTCTGACAATTATGAAGTAAAAAAAAAGCATTTATGGAATAAAATGTTGTTGTACATGCAAAATGCAAAACACAGTGTATATAAAATTACAATTTATACAAGAGTTGTGCTTGTTTTTTTCATTTTATCAAGTCGTTCACATTTCTTTGCAACTCTAGTCAAACTTTTTTGAATACTGTCTTTAACTCTTTTTCAATGACTCATCCTTCTCCCCTTTAGCAATAAACATCATTAGATAATTTGAATAAATTACATTACCTCCGGCTCCAGTAGTTATTTTTGATTGTCAAATCCATAACACTAATAGAAAATTTTCTATCTGATTTATCAAGACGTAATGGTAGTAAAATTCTTCAAACCATAATATTAAGGTATACATAGTATTTCTCACGTATCAAGCTAACTAACTGCATAATGTAGATCAGGCTAAAATTACCTGCTTCCACAAGTGGCATTTCACATTTTCTCATGCAATCTTCATTTTGCTTACTTCACATTTTCATTATCAGTGTTCAGAGTATCAATAAGAAGATCACATTTTATTATAATTCAAGTGAACTTTGCACTTTATCTCTGGTTAGTTTGCCCTCGTCAAAGTTATAAAGGACAAAAATAAATTTCGCAAATAAAATATAAATAACACTTTTTTACTGATTCTCACAATTTTGAATTTTTTATAATTCTTCCTGAAACGATTCAGAAAATATACCTACTAATATAAGTGTGAGTGTGAATTACCATAAATATTGCACAAAATGTAGTAAGAGGCAAGCTGAGACTGCAAAACAATTTATCCTTCATTTTTCACTCACTTTTTAACAAGTATAGAAAAAGGTTATGTCATATATCTATCTCTAAATTATTGAAAGATATTATCTAGAGTTTAACTGCATCACTAACGATGAGGAAAATTTTAAAGTGTACTCGAAATATCTTAGCATCCATTATATTAGCAGTTATTTTACCAATTGTAATTATTGTGTTTATATTGCCGTTTGCATTTTTGCGTCTTTGTGTAAAATGCTTGGCTAAAATATTATGTGGAAGTGATTTAATAAAAATGGTTTCACTTGTGGATCAAGTATTTTTTGCAGCCGATAACAGTTTGCATAAAATATCATACAACAGTCTTGTTTTTACTATAGTACTTGATGGGATTCCAACTATTGAGAGTATGTGTGAAATTTACAAGAAAAATATAATTAAGAAACCAGAATATGCTAAACTCACTTATCAACTAACTACATGGCTAGGATATCATTTTTGGAAGAAAAATGAAACCTTCGACTTGAAAAATCATATCAGAGAATTTAAATGTAATAAAGAAATTCTTGATTCGATTGAGTTATTGAAAATTGAAGAAACAGTGCTTCATAATGGTTACATGAAAAACCAGAGTCCTTGGGAAATATTACTAATCAAAGATTTTAAACAATTGCAAATGGGATCAATAGAAGAATCTGTTAGCAATAAATCAATTGTATTGTTACGTATTCATCATGGGGTAGCTGATGCATATTCTATTTTTAAACTAATAGAACGTAGCAATTCAATATTTGAACCATTTCAAAAAGTGAAGCCTTCATTCAAAAAACGAAACATTGTTAGAAATGTTTTATTTGTTATTTCTTTACCATTTAGAGTATTATATGATTGTGCAAATGTAATTACAAGTCAATATGCTGCTTCAGCAAAAAGAACAGAAGAATGGAGACCTAGCCTCAAAGATCTAAGCCATAAAGTTAAAATCTTTAGACCAAATCATTCTTATCCTGTCTCACAAATCAAACAAACTAAAGATACTTTTCAAGTTTCATTTCAGGCAGTATTGTATTCAGCTTACATCCAAGCAATGAGATGTGCCATTAATAACAATTACAAAGACAAAGTACCACAATATTGCTGAATAGGAAACGTTTTTGCAAGACCAAATCATCCAAATAAACTAAAAAATCATGCGTTAGTATTACTACTTCTGTAAATATACATTTTATACTGTATAATAATGTGACTAACTAAACGATTTTCAATAGGCTTGCAATTGACATAAAACTTGGCATGTCCGACAAAAAGCAACTACTGGAAGAAACTAATAATGAAATGAAACGAAAAAGAAATTCAGCTCTACTTTACATTAGTATCTACATTTTTGAGATGGTAGGGGTTTTGTCTGGATTTCTATTTAAATTAATTGCTTCTAAAGGTCATCTTCTGGCCACAACAGTTATAACCAGTTTTGCTGGCCCGGTAAATCAGGCCAATTTTTTTGACATAAAAATGGCCAGAGTTATACCAACCGGAGGATCAATGACAAATCCACTGAGTTTTATGTGTTATGCTTGCACATACAATGGAAATTTAGAAATTTCTTTAGTGGTTGATGAAAATATTCCAAATTGTGAACAGTTTGGAAATGAGTTGACTACTTCATTTATTGATCAACTCAATTGCTTTTATGAAAAATCTAAATATATGAATACTAGAGATGAACAACAAGTTAGTGTCTGTTAAAAGTTTAATATTTGTGTGTATACTTGCTAATAAATTATGCATTTGTTTGTAAAGCGTCTTATTTTGTTTTTGTTTTCATCAAATAAATAAGGAAGCAGGGCACTTAAGTGTAGAGAGCAATTTGCTAGTTATCACGGACACAACAGAAAAAACATTGTTTATTGCATTGCTATAATAAATAAACGTAGCTGAAAGAAATAAGACACAGCTTAGGCAATTTATTGATACATTTTTAACATAAAAACAAAAACGTGAGAAATATATTTCAACATTTATACAATTAGATTTTTTGTGATCTTTATTCTAACCACAATACAATGTGGTGGGCTGAAACTAACTTCCATGTCTCTGACGTTATAAATGATGAACTTTAACCAGACAGCAATCTCTCTCTCATCATGTTGTCTGGAATTGTGTTAGTTGCTTGCATTTTGAAAATAGTTTTAATTATTTGGAAAATAAAGCAACGGAAAAACTTTCCTCCAGGTAATTTATCCGATTTCCAGTAACCATATTTTAAATCTAATTGTTTTTAAATAGGGCCAAGAATTCATAACTTTTTCAATTTGGACGGCGTTCATGTGACACTTCACAATTTGAAAGAGAAACATGGAGAACTAGTTGGATTTCATCTTGGCCCATTTCCGTAAGAAAGAAATAATTACTTCACAATTAGATGTTACTTACCAAGTTTATATCACTTATATAGATTCATAGTTCTGCAAGGAGTAAATATGACGAAGAAATTTTTGTCAAATGGAACAGCCTATTATGATAGAATTCAGTCTGCAAGTTTTGTCCATTGCTTTATGAGTGGTGATAATAGACCAAGAGGTAATCAACTGCATTAGAATAATACAAGGAAATTACATCACTAAATGATTTTTGGTAGGATTTGGAATTCCTCAAAGTGCAGAGTTGGAAGAGCAACGTAAATATACTTTGAGACATTTGAGATCAAATAGCATTGGAATTGATAAAATGGAGTTACATTTAATTAAAACACTCAATGAACTACTTGATCAATATTGTGACCAATCACAAGTTGCAGTAAATTCCATTCCAACAACTAAATTTTCATTTAATATTATGTGGAATATTCTAACTGGACAAAGTTTGACACTAAATGACAAATGGATAACATGATATTTACTTACAACGTGACGAGTAATCATGAGTTAGATAACACTTTTCATTAATACTATATATATAAGTATATTATTTATCATGACAGATTCTTCAAAGGATTATTTGTAGTCGAAGGACTTTTTGCATTTTTACCAGTGTTTATAAGAAAATTTTATTTATACAACTTCCCTTGGCCTTACAATATGACATATGCTAATAGTCTCAAGCAATTTGTACAAGATTATACAATTGCTTACAAAGAAGGTAAATTGGACTTTACATTTGATGATACATTTCTTGGGCAATATCTGTCTCAAATTTCCAAGATGCAAGATCCAAATTCCAGTTTCTTTCGTGAAGAAGGAGGTAAATGTGCCATTAAGATTTTGTACATATTCATAACATGTAACATAACTTTCATTAATTCTTTTTGTACAGAAAAAAATTTGGCTTGGAAAACTTTTGAATTACTTTCTATAATTGAGGTCATTGGCTCAACATTGGCATTTTCATTACATTTATTAGCTAAGCATCCAGAAGTTCAACAGAAAGCCAATGAAGAAATTCAATTGACTATTGGTGACGAAATGAGATCTGTGAGTTTGACTGATAGACCCAAGTAAGTTTCTTGATGTTTTGTACTTACTGCAGCATGTTAAAATACATAAAAAACTTTGTTTTCTTCTTAGAATGATTTACTGCCAAGCTTTGGTTCATGAGCTATTGAGATTATCTTCTGTTTTGCCACTGAGTCCTCCATTAGAAACCATCAAAGAATTTGAATTTGAAGGATACAAAATACCAAAAGGCTCTGTAGTAATGGTAAATCATTATTCTATTGCAATGGATTCGAAAACGTGGAAGAATCCCACATTGTTAGATCCTAACAGATTTATTTCTGATGATGGGACAAAAATTGTTCGTTCGACTGAGAATATTCCATTTGGTATTGGCAAACGACAATGTCCAGCTCAGGTAGATAATATATTATATGACCACACTACTATAGTTTACATGTTCAATTTGTTATTACATAATTACAGTCACTAATGAAGGACTGGCTATTTATCATTGTCACAAATATTTGTCAAAAGTATTTACTCAAAGACGCTACCAATGATGATAAGCCTACTAAACAAAGTTTCTTCCAAACATTGTATGAAAATAATCCTTCTCCTGTTCTTTACCCAGTGAGAAAACATATAAATATTAGTAAAAGAGTTGAATGTACATAATTGTAGTAGAATTTAAATCATTCAAATAATAAACGTGCAAAGTGTTATTTTTTGTGAGCATACATCAGTATAAATATTGTATTGGTCTATTCCCCTCAATTATGCATTAAGCAATCGTTCTCTCTCTTTATAAAGTTCATGAGCAATAAACATTAACCGCAAGTAAGGAAACATTAAGCTGGGAAAACCTTCACCTGTTATGCGAGAGAATAAGACGAATGAATTTCTGGAGAATTTTATACATTTACAAAAAATGTACTCCAATTGTTACAAAAAGGAATTCCACAAACTTTAAATACCTTCAACTAACACCAAGAGATTTCAACACAATAATTACTCTCTCTATGTACTTTGATGTTTTGCTCGTGTTTCATCTAATTCTCACGGCGAATCATAAACAATATACCACAGAGTTCATTTCTGATTTATTTCAAGTTTATTCTCCAGTTGCATTTCTATTTCGCTAAGCAAGAGATGCTTTCTTGTTCAACACAATGCTGACATTCCTACTAATTGCTCTTGGCATCTTCATTGTATTAATCAAAAAAAGAAAATTCCACTCAAAATTTCCTCCTGGTAAATTGTCTTTTTGTACATTCATTCATAAATTATAAATTATAATTTGTCACACACAGGTCCAAAAGCTATTCCCCTGCTTGGAAATATTCATAATCTTCTAAACTTGGAAGGCGCTCATGTGACACTTCATAATTGGAAACAGAAATATGGAGATATTATCGGACTTTATATTGGCCCATTTCCGTATGAAAAATAGTATTTTATTTAAATTAAATTGTATTAAGGTATTTAATTCTACAGAGTTGTAGTGTTACAAGGACTTGATATCACGAAAAGATTTCTATCCGAAAACAATAGTACTCATCATGATAGATTGCAATTGCCTGGATTTGTACTTTCGTTTATTGGTGGCGATGACAAACCAAGAGGTAATAATTAATTAACATGAAGACAATTTCAGAGTATACAAGTGATTCTATTGAATAGGATTTTCAAATGTGCATAGTCAGCATTTAGAAGAACAGAGAAAGTTTTCATTGAGACATCTTCGCTCAAATATTATAGGAACAGAAAGAATGGAGACACATTTAGTGAAAACTGTTAATGAACTTTTTGATCAACATTGTAATAAATCTGAGATTTCTGTCGATTCTCTCGAAACTACAAAATTTACATTGAATGCCATGTGGAACATTTTATCTGGTCAAAGTCTTTCTCTAAATGACAAATGGTTGAATCAAATTAGCAAAGAACGTCGAAGGTATTATCTTTTATTTGACCCATGTTCAAATTTTAAACATAAATGTATTTTGTAAAGCTTTTTTAACTGGGGATTAACTATTGAAGCCATTTTTACAACTCTTCCAATGGTTGTTAGAAAATTATATCAACAATTTTCTTGGCCGTACTCAATGTCTTACGCTCAAAGTTTGCAGCATGCTATCAAAAATTTCAAGCATAACCTGAAGAATAATAACGAGAAAGTTACTAAATCATATCTTGAGCACTATGTTGATCAAATAACTAAAAACAATGATCCAACTTCGAGTTTCTTTAATGAAGAAGGAGGTAATTATTGCTTTTACTATTTATGCTGCAAACTTCTAAACAGTAATATTTTGTGTATACATATTTCATTTTTCGTTTACAGAAAAGAATATGATTTTACAAACTTTCGAATTCTTTTTCTTAGCAGAAA
>VCNE01006868.1:0-11150 GCA_009869805.1 Oncopodura yosiiana
GTGATTTCAAATCTGAAAGTCGTCTCAACAATGGAGGTTTAAATGAAAATGCAGGTGGAGTTGAATGGGATGCTCAAAATAATCAAGTTGTTGTTCAAGAATCTGATGATCAAGACTCTGGTATTTATCCTGAAGAAGATGATGATGAAGAAATTGATAAAAATAAGTAAAATATGTCTCTCAAAATTATAATACATGTTATATTAAAAAAATAAGACTTAATAAAATAAGTACAGATTTAGTTTAAATAAAGAAGGTTCTGATTCTCTTTTTATTTACTAATTTGGCAATAACTTACTGGAAACTATTTTTCTAGTGGACTCAATGTATATTCCATGTTAAAACATGAGACATTAGTACTAACTGTTGCTGCTGTTAATAAGATTGAAGAAAAATTACTTTATCAGTTACATCGAAATGACTCTATTACTCCATGCAAGAGATTTTTAAATATTTTCTCAGGAGAAATTGGTGATCCAAGTAGAATCAAAAAGTATGTTACTACACAATAAGTTTTTTTTATTGGACGTAAATATATATAAGTTAACATCATGTTTTGTTTTTTTTCAACCAACCAGTAGTAGTAATAATAGTAAAGTAATTATATAATTTATATATTTAGAGAGAGAGTAAGCAAAAAAAAACAACAACAAAACAAAAATGCGTTCTAAGAAAAGTTCATATTTTCTTCTGTTTATACACTATATTTGTTATTATTAGATAATAAATCTCTCTCAAATAAATAAATATATATACTTTTCTCAAGTTTACATAAGTACGAGCACAGTTCATCATCAATTAATTATTTATTCTTCTTTAAAGTATATATCTACTTTAGCACCGTTTCCAATTTGTTTTGTACTCTAATATATATATTATAATAGAATAATATTTAATATAAAAATGTAGAGAAGATGTATATGGATTGTTTTGATTGTTAAGTTACGAAACGACTAAAAAATTTACAACTCATTATATTTACGTAATGACTGACTGGCAATAACAACAATACAAACTTAACATTACAGCTTATAACTATATAAGAAATCTTCACTTTTACTGTATCAAACAGACAGAAAAAACAACATATTTCTATTCTAAAGAAGACGGTCTTGTTGTGATTGTAGTTATTATATATTAATTATAACAGACATATAATGTTAGCTCAACAGTTAATGTTCAATATATGTACATTTTTTCCAACTTGTAACATCCCATCAGTCTAATATTGTGATTTCTTCCCTATTTTTGACGGCGTGCGTAGACGAAAACATTTCCTTAATTAAATCTTTCTCAACATTTTCTTTAACTTGAACACAAAAAAAAACAATCAGCAAGATATTTAAATAGTCATGTCTATTTAGTAGATTAAAGCTAGAGGATTAATTATTGTTGTGTAAATTATATTCTTTGATACATGACACAATTACTTAAAAATCTCATTTTTCATATATTATTACATACTACATATTAAAAACAAACAGTAATAATATTGTCATTTGGTATATATCTAGTTTCTAAAATATAATCTTCTTTTGGGTAACTGGAATTCTCAAAATTCAAAATTCAAAATTCTGTCCATATAGTATTACAGGAGAGTTAAATGACTTAGAATAATAAGAAACAAGGAATGACAAGATAAGTCATAATAATAATAATATCTATGAGGATAAGCTAGAGGATTAATTATTGTTGTGTAAATTATATTCTTTGATACATGACACAATTACTTAAAAATCTCATTTTTCATATATTATTACATACTACATATTAAAAACAACAGTAATAATAATATTGTCATTTGGTATATATCTAGTTTCTAAAATATAATCTTCTTTTGGGTAACTGGAATTCTTCAAAATTCTGTCCATATAGTATTACAGGAGAGTTAAATGACTTAGAATAATAAGAAACAAGGAATGACAAGATAAGTCATAATAATAATAATATCTATGAGGATCCAAAGTTCAGTTTTTTAGTTTTTAGTAGTATAGTAGAGAATTATACAGATATAATGACGAATTGAACAAGTCAATCTATAGATAGATAGATACACATATTATTACTTATTATTAGTCACTTTAGGAAAGTTGAAAGTATATTCATAGTGAGTATAATTTGTTGTCAATTATTTGTACAAGACATTTAATGGAGAAGAACACGATTGACGACGATGTAGATGAAAGATGTAAAGTAGTAGAATTGTATAATAATAAGTCTTGTTAAAACTAAATATTTGTCTGGCACCTTTTTTACTTTTTCTTCCTATGTAATGTAACTTTGATCATTTCCTTGAATTTGTGTGTAATATAATGGCATATATATATATTAATATCTTTTTATCTTAAATTGAGATGCTGACGTTGACTAAATCCTGTAGTACTACTATAATAACCACCACTATTATTACTACTCTTATTATTCCGATGATTAGTAGAAGTTGAAGAAGATGATGAGTCACAATGTCATGATTTACTACTAGGCGGAACCATAGAATTTGTCGTTGTACTTCTAAGTTGTCCTAATAATGAACGGACTTCAGAAAATGATGGTCTCAAATCAGCATTAAGATTCCAAGATTTTTTCATTAATTCATATATTCTCGGTGGGCAACCATCTGGCGCATCCATTACGTAACCATGTTCCACTTTCCTTAGTACATCTGACAGATGCTGTATACAAAAATGATTATTATAAGATTCATGCATAATATGAAATATTGAAACTTACTATTCTTGGATATGGAACTCTTCCAAATGAATAGATTTCCCATAAAAGTATACCAAAACTCCACATATCAGATTTATTTGAAAATTTATTTTTCTTTAAAGCTTCTGGTGCAGTCCATTTAATTGGTAATAGACCAGAAACCTCTTCTGATGATGATGCTTCTTCTCGCCAAGCTAAGCCAAAATCTGCTACTTTTGCATACTCCTTCTTCAGATATTAGGACCTATATAAGAGAGAGTAATTAATTAATGAATATGAAAGTATTTTAGATATTTACACACATTTCTTGCAGCAAGATCACGATGAACCATTTTCCTTCTTTCTAAATACTCCATTCCAGCACACGTATCGCTATGAAAAAGAGTGAACAAAATGAAATCACGCTAACTCTGTAAAAAAGGTTAAGACTAAAACTTACAATGCAAAATTAATCTGATCAGTTTTTGTGACATGTAACCTTCCTCTCGAACGTAAATAATCCAGTAATGACCCTTTACTATAATTATATAACGACGGAAAAAATACAATTGTGATAAATATAATGTATCTAGTAGGGATAGAATACATTTATACCTCATATATTCTGTGACAAGATAAATATTCCTTCCTTCAAGTACTACAACTCCTAATAATTGTACAAGATTTTGATGACGAAGTGACCTATTACAAAATAATAAACGTATCTAGCAGGAATAGAATACATTTATACCTCATATATTCTGTGACAAGATAAATATTCCTTCCTTCAAGTACTACAACTCCTAATAATTGTACAAGATTTTGATGACGAAGTGACCTATTACAAAATATTTATTAATATTAGGACATTTTTCATTTCAAAATAACTCGAAATAAAATCTTACGTCATTAATGAGGCTTCCGCAAGAAATTTCTGTGTTTTTGTATGAATAAATAGTGAATCAAGTTTAGAGTATAAACATAACTGCGAGTATTCTTATTCTTCCTTACCTGTGCTGCTTTACTAGAGTCTTTTAATACTTTGACTGCAACTTTTTCACCTCTGAGTAAGCCTAGCCTAACTTCGCCAAATTCTCCTTTTCCTAATGACTCTTGCAACTTTAAAAACAATAGATATATTAGAAGACATTATTAATATACTAATTACAAGTTGATATTATTAAATTAATATTTACCTCAATATCTTTCGGAGAAATTGCCCAACCAGCTTCAAGAAATGCTTTTGCATCTACACAAAATTCTGTTTGCCCAACTTTTGGTAAGCATTTACATAACCGTGTACAAAGTCCATCGGCATCCTTTTCATAATGCTGTAATAAAGTGAAAAGAATTTTGTAATAAGATTAAGATATAAATATTATTTGGCATAATGTCAAAAGCTTAAAAATTTCTTCACACACCTCTACAAGTTGAGCCAAATTTTCAAAATACTCTTCTTCATCAATTGTTAACTGATTATCTTTATAAATCACACGGTAATGTTCTACCCTGCCTTGCCAGCAAACGCAAAGTGTATAATCTCCTGAAATACAAATGTAATGCATAAATTTAAACAACCAATAGTCAGGATTGATAACAATCAATAGACGAGTCTAACCTGGAAAATTTGTTGACTCTCTGACAAGAAAAAGTCCATCATCTCTTGGTTGTAGCAAATCTTCAGCTTTATCTCTTGATATTTTGCTATGAAACCAGGGCATAGAATTTAATTTGACTTCAGACTTTTTTGGACGTGGTGGAGGTACAATTTTTTCAGGTGCTGCTGGAGGACTACTGCTCCCTCGACCTTTTCCAAATGTGTCAGTAATGTCCATCCACTGTAAAGAAAAGAATTTAAAAGTTTCCTTAATTAGCTATACATTTGTAGAAAAATTATTTATATGTATACTTACGTGACTTTGAAGACTTGCAGTTTGATTCATTTGGACGACAGAGACGTTTATTAAAAGTCTTAGTTAGTTAGTAGATGGTTATTTACAAGTGCTGGATTGCTAAACACTAAATTTGAAAACAATTGTACCGTTCTGATTTATAATACTTCTTGATACATTCCAAGATTCGACAAATATGCAAATGATTGTATAATTTATTAATAGAATTTTTTAAAAAAATTCCTTCATAGAGCTACTTAATTACACACACGCACACACATACACTCCTTTCACTAAATACACGTTTTATCTCTTGTTAAATGTATAATATAGATTTTATAGGTTATTTGCTTCAATGCACAAAAAAACTTGCAACTAAGATATTTATGATTAGTTTTAAGTCATTTCCTAACATATAACTTGTAGTAAAACTTCTTATCATTCACTATAAGACTCGAGTTTTTCTTTATCAATATTGATATATTTTCCTTTATAGAACACGTATACATAATCGTCTTTAAAAGTTTTACTAACAGAAACTTATTTTAAGCCTATATACAATTCTTCGTTCTTCTTCTGATTCTTCATTCTGAGAAATATATATAAAAGAGGAAGATAACATTGCTACTTCAAATTGCTTGATGATGGTATACAATCAACACGATGCAATATTCAACAATAACATCACGTCAACTACTACTTTATACAACAACATAGGTCGTGAGAAAATTTTGTTGAAAAATCTCATAGTATAGTAAAAGAACATGAAAATTTAACTTGATGTCGAATGTTAAACTTTAATGTAACTTAACTAGAGAGAAAATATAGTAGCTGTTGTTGATGTTTCTTCTTCTTCTTCTTCTCAACATAGAATTACTATAGATTATATTATTATTACTTTTGTAGAAACGTCATTATTGAATTAAACTTGTGACATATATATCACACTTGTACGAGGTGTAGATAAAAATAAACCCAAAATGTCAATTAGTTAATGGCTGGTATAAAACTTATTTATGTCAAGCATGTTTACTTTTTGCAACGTATTCAAAAGTACATATCTTACACATTTGACACTTTTTCCACAGGAAATTAGTCACAGTTTATTTTTCTACTACGTTTTGTAGCAACATGTTGAATATATATTAAATATTTGAGCTTTAAATGCTCACATCTTCTTCTTGATGATGTCCTCTTTCCTTTGAACTTAGAAGGTTAACATTTAAATATTAAATATTTGCCATATACAGGCAGCTTTAATATTAACCCTATGATACTGAAGAAAGATGTGTGATGTACTATAGAGCATATTACTAAAGATCTCTTGTAGTATATCTATTCACTTTCGTTAAGCATTGTACAAATGTACTCTATATATATTGTAGGCATATTGCGGGTTATGGTTTATAAAGTTTATGCCACAGACAGAACTATAAACGCTAAAAAATTGTAGTGTATCAGTATGTTATACAGGAAAAGAGAAGCTTAATGCAACAATCTACCTTGTTTGTTTGTACTCATACATTACAAAAAAATTTATATATAAGTGTAGTAAGACTCTGTTAAGTAATAAGCCTTAGGGAAATAGTGGTAAAAAATATAAAGGTATACATTAAAACACTAATGCCATCCTGTGTAAAAAACTCAACCATCATATTATAAAGAAAACTTAATCCTTTCAAGTTTCAACCCTTTAGCTGGCTAAAAAACAAAAAAGAAAAATTATGATTGAAATTTTAATTAAGCTATGTGCATTGTTTTCTATTTATATTACAGACTAAATTTTTTGGTACTTTGGAATTTAAATGTATTTGGCTTGTTGATTTGTATATATTGTATATATAAGGCAAACAGACTTCTCAATTTCTGTTTTAGAATGCTGTATTAAAATTTTTATTATTCTAATTATCTATTAATTAGGATGCATAACTCTTCTTTTTTGCATCATGAAATTGCTTCCCTTCATGCAGTAATAAATATATCAGTGTGTATTTACATACATCGGGATTTAATTATCACATAATAAAAAAGACAATTAAAATTTTGCTCTATGTCAGTATGTAATAATTATTATATGAAGAATATGAATTTGCAATTAAACTTTCAGAAATTCTCAAAATTTTACAGAAAGAGACAAAGACAAAGTTTGGCTTGAGGCAAATTGAGACTGTAACCGGGAATAAGAAAGGCACATGCTAAAATCGCAAATAAAGTAAACAAGTCAGTCAAGTCAATTAAATTAACTAAAATTGTTAAAAAAATGAATCACATCAGACAAAGTACGTTTACTTGTGTCAAATGTAATCAACTTGCTCGGTGGCAGATACAACGAATGTCATCAACATCAACTGGATTCAAAGCAATCAATAAAAATAATGAAGAAGAGGAAGAAAGTAATAATTTTTTCAAGACTGAAACTAGAACTGATCATCCTTATAAAAACCTTTATCCTTGGAAATCAAAACAAGAGTTAGCCTCATATTTAGCAAATCAGATTATTCATACAGGAGGTGGACTAATTGGAATTAATAAACCTTTTGGAGTTGGTGTCACAAAAACTAAAATAGTAAAACAAACTCAATCAACTCCACATGGAGAAATCTCATCTGAACCAACGAATAATAACAAACAGCTTCATGTAAGAGGTGTTGGTTGTTGTAAATATTCACTTCATGACGTACTTCCAAATCTAAGAGATATTTTACAAGAACCAGAATTGGCACTAGTAAAAAGTGCTGAAAAGTAAGAACATTATAGTTTACATTTTTGTCATTTCTCATACTTTTGTCATTGAATGTACACTTTCTTTTCAGATATGCTTCAGGAATATCAATTTTTGCAACTAAACCAAAAGCAATTGAGAAATATCAACATGCACTTAAAGCTAATAAACCTCATCCAATATATACTTATTCTATAGTATCAACTAATAAACCACATTTAATGACAATTGACAAACCAGAAAGAGTAGGAGTTGCTGTAAGAAAAAATGCTAAAACAGAAGTCTCGCAGGTGAGATTACATAACAGACCATCTATGATTATATTGTAATACTGATTTATCTGATATGTTTCATGTTTTAGCCAATAATTGAAAGACAAGTTGGAAAAAATGCTGTTAAGCGTCAAGAAGTCATTCCAGTTCATGCAAAAGTTTCTATACTATCAACAAACTCTATGGGATTTTCTTTATTACGATGTGACACATCTTCTGTAATATGGAATTTTCTTAGAATTTATTGTGCTGATTTAGTAGCACCTATTTTGGGAGATCAGTTGTATCATGCAAGAGTTCGTTATGTCATGGGTATTCCTACAAAAATGAATCCACTTCACATTACTCCTGCTTCGGATATTCAAGTATGAAGAAAACAAGTTAAAATATAGTTTTCTATCAATTTGTAATGTAATGCCAATTAACGCATTTGTTGTTTAGGAACTTCCTGCCAAAGTACTCAGTCAATTAGAATTGCCATCACCTCAAGATAGTTTAATAGTTCCTACTCATATGCATTTTAGTGAAATAACTTTAAATCGTTTCCCTACTAAAGATACAGAATTACATATTGAAGCAACACCACCATCTCATTTTCAATGGACTTGTGAAAAATTGGAATTGACTGCTGACAATACATTTCATTTGTAAACTATTGACAGATCGACACAGTGTTTTTTTAATAGAAACGAAAAATAAAAGAGACAAGTTGTTTTGATAATAATAATAACGCAATATAATGTATATAACTTTATACTTCTTCTGCAATTTGCATTTCTTCATCAGATTCGTGAATTTCCTCAACAATACTTTCTTCTTGTTGTTTGTGAAGACTTGCAGCTGGTGATTTGATAAGTGACATATTCCTCTGTACTTCTTTGATATCCTTTTCTTTCTCAAGAACTTTAGCCTTTTTCAATCTCTGCATAATGTGTCTAGCTTGACGTCTCTGTTTGATTTGTTCAATTTTCTTGATGGCATTAACTGTAAAAGAAAGCAATCATAAACTCGTTTAAAAATCTCTTATTCATTTCATTTCAACAATGTAAAATTGTATTATTTTAAATACCTGTCTTTTTCCATAATTCTGGTTTATATTTTACAGGAACATTTCTTCTTTTTTCAAATTCAAATGATGGATCAACAGCAAGTTCTTTTCCAGCTGATTTTCTAAATGCCTTTGTCCATCTGACTTTTCTAGGATTCTTTTTCTTTTTGAATGCTGCATGACATTTAGATCGACAAAACTTGAAAATCTACAAGAGAAAACAAATGAACAAATTTTTTTAGAAAGTTCTTTTTTTCAGAAAACAAATAAATAACTAAATCATTTTTACCTTGCAATCATTTCTTACAAACTGAATCCCATGTCCTGGATAGATATTTGAAGAACAAAAATAACACTTTTCAATACGCATTTTGAATGATTAAATTTTTACAAAAAATACTGACTTCTTTAAAAAAACAACATGTGCACGTTTTTCTCTCGTCAATATTTAAATTGTTTGAATGTCGGGCGCACTTTTAACACTTTGAATTGTAAATGTAACAAACTTTTGTAATAGATGTCAGATGAGTAGTTGTTTTCAATCTAAATGTGACTCGATATTACTTTGTTCAAACTAATCAGAAAAATTGCATGAGATGATATTCTCTTCTGTTTCATGAATCATATAATTTGATCTTCTCCATTGAGACAGTTGAATCAGTAGAGAGAGAAAGTCAAACAAACTGATTGAGAGTTCTATTATAACTTTTTACTAACCCTCTAAATTTTGTGTGAACAAGAGACAGAGATAGAGAGATGAAAGGTCTCTCGTCAAAATAAAATCCCATTGGGACTTTTGAAATTTAAATTTGCAAACCTCAACTTTATATGTCTATGTGAATCAGAGCACATAAAAACCATTTGTACACACACAAGAAAATGAAATTAATGACTCTGTATTCATCGTCTTGCTTTTATTGGATTGATCTCAGTTCACTGGAGTCCCCTTTGATTTCTCTCTTATGTGTAGTAGCAGTAAAGAAAATTTAATTTGTCACGGCTCTAAGGATGCGACATGAAATAATTCTTATTCTCAATACATATCTATCTCCCTTTCCGCAAAATTATTTGTTTCTCTCTCTCTGTATCTGATTCCAATTCATAAAACCACTTTTGATCTAGGAATATACATTTAATTATGATAAAATGTGTAAAGTCGTCAGAAAAAACGATTCTTCTTGTGTCTACCTGAATTATGAAGAAGATTTTTTTTTCAAGCATATGTACTACAACAAGACATCTTTTTTTCTATTTTCTCTTAACCCATTATTTTTTGCATAAGTTCCGCTTCATGATTTTTATATGCCATTTACAAGAAATTCGATTAAAAATCTTGAGCTCGGTTATGTATACTCAATTTGATTCCCCTTCTTTTTCTACTTTCATTTAGTCTCATACTACTACTAAACTTGTACTTTTTTACTCTCTTTTCTCTTCTCTCTATATATTTTAAAGTAATTCTTTCTTTTATACTCAAAAGTTGGCACAAACCATCAAGCAGCAGACATGAAGAGGAAGTAACAGCCTTTCGCTCTCAAATATGTTTTTTATTCAGTAATTTTCGTCTATTCAATACTTTACATAGCTGCTGGGTGTCCCTTTTTTATTCTTCTATCTTGCACTTGAATGATTACTCATCTATGCAACAATCTTTCTAATCGGATTTTTTTCTTGCCACAAAACCTCTTCTTCACATCACATGAAACTAATGATGCATCTCATATTATTACTTTCTTTTTTTATCATTTGTGTGTAATTCATGACCACAAAGTTGAATGGTCGTATAGTGCATATATCACTAATTAACCAAATGTGTAAGGGTCTTAAAAGCTACTACATACTCTCTATATACAACAATGACAATCTTTTATTGTTCGGAAGCCTAACTCTACTCTTACAATGCTGCGGCTTAACTCAAAGAGGGAACAATGTGGACAATCATAATAACACAACAGAAAATTCATTAGCGGCACTCATTTTTTTCCTTTTGAAAAAAATCCACCTACAACAATTTTTGAAGTTTAATGTTTTGATGTGAAACCGACAGAAAATTGTCAACACAAATCTTGACTATATTTGACACATAAAAAATGAGGAATTCATGACAAGCTTTATTTCTTTTTGTTACTTTTAGTATTAAGAAAAATGTTTCATGATGCACTTGAAAAAAGTTGCATTACATAAGATATATATATATATATACAACTTTTCAAAGTCTCGAAAGTTTTTTTTTTGCACAACTTTATTCTTTTGTACATAAAATAACGGAAATGGACATACAACATAAGTATAAAAGAAAATGCATCTCCGGACTTTTTCTGAGTGACATTTTGGGTATATATTCATTGCATTGATGGAAAAGTGGAAATATTTCTATATATGAAAGTTGATCTCTTTCAAATAGGGGAACTCAAATCAAACCATGACTAATGAAGAAGACTTCCAACTTTCTGAACAAATCAAGTTCAATTCCAACAAAATCTACACAAAAAAAAACTCAAATCCTAAATCATCTATATGGTCAGCTT
>VCNE01006872.1:0-22264 GCA_009869805.1 Oncopodura yosiiana
CTCAATTTTTATATAAAAATTAAAAAATCCGAAATCCGATCCGAAATCCGTCGGATTATTCGGATAAAAATCCGCCGGATTGAGCACTGAATCCGATCCGATAGGATCGCACTCGGATTGAAAAAATGACGATCCGATCCGTGTCCGATCCGAATCCGATCCGTCGGATCGGATTTTTCCGGATCGGATTGCGAACCTTACTATAGTCACTATAGAAATCTAGAGTAATAAAACCTGCACCTCTTCTCGTTAGTGCATAAAAGGTAACTTTAATATTCTTTTCCTGAGCAAAGATATAAACCTAGTTTTATATTTCAAATGAATACTTTACACATACACTTGGCTAAGACTTTAGTGACAAAAATTATGACAGAGGAGACGAGACGACCATCAGACGAAAGAAAAATACATTTTTGTTCTTAACCAAAAACCTTACCTGAAGGAATTTGTGAGTAACATTTGTGGTTTTATAAGGGAGAAAGACTCTATAGTATGTCAATATTAGAATTCTTCATTGTTTTCTACTCCTTTCACTATATACACATATGCAAAGTATATATATAATAGTAATGCATGTTGTTAGATTTTTGTGTCACTTTCACTCAGCTAATAACACAAAAGAGTTTACCATCATCATTATTATTCCCTGTATTTCATATTTTTCGTCCACGTCATTCCTTTCTCCATTGTTTTCTAGAGCGTAAAATTGCAAATTGCTTTTACAAACTGAAACTATGTACCTTTTGTCATACATATATCCACATTATAATACTCCATAGCATGAATTGAGGTAGAGTAATTTTGGTCTCATTATTTTCATACTAATATTATTTCATATATATTCTAAAGTTGGAGAAAATTCTCTATATATGAGAGGACAGGTAATATACTATATATACTATATTGAATAAAGTAAGCCTAGCAGCAAATTTTCATGCATTGTTGAAAGTACACAATATATCTCCAACTGTTTTTCAACCACTTGCTCCTTCCTACCTTTTTAGAATTATAGCAGTTGCTTTTCTCAGTCTACCAATTTAATATTCTTGCATAATCAATTCAACTAATGTTCGTGTACAAGGAATACATATTTATAGTGTACAAATTTTCCATCTATGTAACTAGTTAGGCATACAACAAAATGAATGAGGTTAACAACTATTTTGTACTTTGTTTTTTGTACCGTAATACTTCTAATAGCAACCTTTGATTTTTTAACATGGGGTTAAATGGAGATCTCTAATAGTCATAATGTAATATAGAAACTTTGGCTACTATTACAAGCTTTACTGTATAAGAGTATTTCTTACTTCAAACAAAGTTTTAAAGTTTGCTTTCTTCTTCTAAAAGCTAATAATTCTTTGCAACATCGAAGTTTGAATTACGTTAGTCTTTGAACAAGTAAAAATACGTAGCAACTAGTTTATATATATATATAGTTTTCCAACTTTCCTTGGCTTATAAGAGAAAATATTCCTTGTGGTTTTTACAGGAGAGCGATATAGTGTTCCTGGAGAAAATGAAATTTTTTTCTAAGGAACCGGATGTTGGGAGAGAGAGAGAGCAAGCAACAATCTCCAGCATCGTTTTTCCTTACTCACAACATGATGTATTATTCCTTATGTTGTATATAAAGTATAAATACTACACATAGAGAAACCTATTGCATGATGAAGTCTTAGACATAATCATTTTTTATTTTCCACATACATTATACTATTATACATATAAACTTTCCTTGTATGAAAATAGTTTGCCTTTTCATATCTACACACACATGTAATGTGTTATTTATGTTGATACAAACGTTATGCTAGTTGTGTTGTTTTTTTTTGCATGTGCATAGTTATTGTGACATATTCCTAACCAAAACTATTAAATTTGAAAGGCTCTATGAAATAAAGTTCTCTGGTTAGCCCAACTCTCTTTATTAGCTCATATATGTTTCAAAGCTACATGTTTTCTACACGTTAGAGTGTAACAAATTTATCAAAATGTGTGTATGACAGCTGCAGACTGCAGTAGAAAACCTCATTTATATAATGCTTAATATAGACGCTTTTGCAATGCAAGCCAAATTCTCACACGACAGTTTTGTATTTCCTTTTTTTTATTTCACAAGTTTTGACTTTAGAGCAAATGATTTGTAATTCAAAAAAGTATAAAAAGGCTGATAAAATTCCTTTAAAAGGGCAAGAGACATTGGAAAATGTTTTAGTGTCAGTAACAGTAGTACATATCAACTATATGTGTGTATATACATGCAATAATCGGTTCTCTTGTTAAATAGTTAATTCTACTAAAGACAAAATGTCTTGTGTTAACAATTTAATTTGGGAGAAAATCGATTTTCTTGTGTGTAGCACCAGTATTCAAAACAACTTTGCCTTTTTCTAATGTATTGCAATAGTGCTAAGATGTAGAGAGAGAGAGAGAGAAACATAAATAAACATTATAAGAATAAAAAAAAACTTCTTTAGTCGACTTTTATGTTTCAAGCTTTGTTTTGACTATTCCCGTTTTTAAGGAAATGAATACAAACTTAAACTCTGGCACGATGCCTTCTGTCTCTATGCAGAGAGAGTTTCCTCTTGCTACATATATATATATGTATGAGAAATTGCTTTTATTTAAAGTAATATGGGAATACTATATACAACGATGTAACAACTGATGGAAATTATTGCATTTATGCTACTCTGGAGATGTATGCTGCAGTGAAACTTGTCTATAACGATAATATAAGCAACTGAAGCTCATTAAATTTTATAGAGAAAGCTTTTTTCAATTGGTATACTCAATTCTATACTCAGATTCATTTGCATTCATTACTCTCAGTTGCTGGAATGTACCAAAAATATGAATTAGGGCTTTATGTAGACATTTGGTATTATTTTTTCAAAACTTTCAATACTCTTTTCAAGGAAACGGTAAAAATGCTAAAAATGACATACTTGTTTAATTACCGTTATAGAGAAAGCCGAGTGTCCTAAAATTTAATGGAAATACACGGTTATAGACAGAATAGCGCTATAGGCAAAACTGTTATAGAGAGAATATAGTATATAAATATATCGGTATAGACAGATTACACTGTACTACATAATTACATGCAAGAGCAGGATGAGAATTCTGGGAATTGTTGTCGTGTCTCTATAAGACTGAGCTCAACTTTCATTTCTGACTTTCTACAGATAGTGTATTATATATAGCTAACGTGTTAATTTCTTTAACCCATCTGGGTCAGTGTTGTAGTGATGATTTACATCAAATTGCTCAAAGTACTACCTATTCACCTACTTTAATGCACATTTGCTTACAGAGACAAAATTGCACTCCCAGCAATACTATATAGAGCATTGCATTGCAACTCTTCTACATACTAAACTAAATGGGTATAAACTCACAGACTCATTATTGTGAATGCGAATGACGACGACAGAAGAGTTTTCGTTTACGTGCTCTAATTATTTTAGTAAATGGCCAAAGTACAAAGTGAATGTTGTTTTCTCTCTCTTTTTCTGTAGCACTCTTCTTCATTGCATTTCTCACTCGCCTCGCCTCCCTTTTACACACATTATATACTTTATATAGCAACTCAGGAAATAATTACATAGCCTCAATAATTTCAAAATGATTTTTTTCCCTTTTTGAATAATGTATATTTGTATGTGCGTGAGAGTTAATATATATGTTAGACTTTATATATATGTGTGTGTTTTATATATAAGTTAATTGAATTTTGAAATGCTTTTTCTCTTACGCTTTCACTCTATATACCTATAGACTATTACCGTATTTTTTAAATAATACCCGGGACTCGATACATATTACCCGTATCAGCTATTATAAAGTAATGCTACCCAAGCTATTAATCGAACAAAAACGATAACTATATCCTAATGAACAGAGAGCCATGTAGCCAAGTACTATTTTCATGACTATACTATTAATTCATTTGCATACAGTTTCTCACGAAACTCCAGTCGCTATGTTCTCACTATCATTTTTTATATCAGTCCGGATTTTGTACATATGTTCCTAAAATATTCTAACTGTATTTACACAAAACTACTATTTAATGTTAGAGTCCTCGTTTTGTAATAAAATTTGATAATAATCGCAATCAACACTCCTATATACATATGTTTCTATATACTTCCTATAGTAGATATATATATATAGCTATAAGCCTTATAAGGCACAAGTGAAAATTACATTTGAATTAGCATCACCGAATGAAACTAATATTTGATGTATATAACTATATGAAACTTTGCTCTAAATATTCTCTATATACATATATATATATATATCGTCTATATATGTAGTACACTAGTACTAAATGGAGCTAAATTGTTGAACAAAAGGAGAAAAGATATGAAGAGAGAGAGAGAAAAGGAACAAGGTTTTGTAGCGAATGACGTAAATCTGGTGGATTTATTCATAAGAGGCTAACTGCTTGCTCTCCACTGCCATCATCAGTAGTCAGACTCTCATCATCAAGCACGTATCTAACTACTACTACTACTCTATATATATAGAGCATCATCCATACAATTTCAATGGTCCATGAAACAGACAAAATAATGCTACTCTCTAAATGTTTACTATATGCAACTTTCACTATATAAGCGTTTGCTATATTCAAAGAACCACTGACTGTCAACTCTATCATATATTTTGTGTTGTACAGAGAACTGTTTTTGATTTTCATATTATGAGATTTACTCAAGGGTGAGAAGTGAGAGAGTATTCTCATTACAGAGACTATATAAACTTTATCTTGCTCTCAACATATATATATATATATATATATATAGAAGAAAGTGTTGGTTGTATAGATAGAAAACTATATTAACGTAATGATTATAAGTAGTAAGTGTAGCAAATGAGAAACTCAAAGTTGTTGATGTATATTTCTATCATTATAAGATACACCAACAAGATCCTCTAACCAAAAGTTTCTCTATAATATATGCTCATAATATGTCTTTTCTAACATATAGCTCTTTATATATGTATTCTGATGCATAATGTTCTTCTCTCTGTAGACATTGTGTATACTATGTCTGTCTGTCACACTTTCACACAAAAAGAGCATTAGAACCAAAACCAGCTTTCTCTTACTAAATTTTACCATTATGTAAATCCCTTTCCTGAATAACTTTACATTATCAATTCTTGAATTCAATATATGAGTCTCTCTCTACTGTGAGAAGAATATATATATATATATGCCTACTAGTATTTTGAAATATCAATATTGTATATGATATTATGAGATTGAATCAAAATACAACGGTTGTATAGAAGCAGGCATAGGCATCTCCTGCTGTGTGTAAAAATTGGACAGGAATTCAAGTAAATATCTCTTATATTTAGAACTAGAGGCTCAATATGCTGAACTAAAAAATTTATCTCCAAATATAGAAGAAGAAAATTAAAAAAAGTTTACCGTCCCTGGGATTCGAACCTGCAACCTTGTACGTTTGATATCAGTGCTCTAGCACTGAGCCAAGTTGATTCTTGTTATGGCGTTTATAAGCTTCTTGTGTTTACTCATCAGAGGCATTGCTAAATTATTATTTCCACTGATATGCTATACATCTTATATATATATGTATATATATATAATAGTAGAAACATTAGCAATATATCAATCAGTATAAGAAGTCTATATAACTTGTTAGTGTGACATAGAGTTAGTAAAATCTCTTCAAATTTCATGCTATTCTTAACATATATATATATAGCTTTTCTCACTGATTTTATTCATCTATATATGCTATAAAGTAGATTTAATATACACTTTTTAGTTCAGTCAAATCGATTCTCTCTCAGCATGGAGTATGAGAAAAGAGAGAGAGAGGAGTCATTAAAACTTACAAAATGTAGCACTTCAAAAGGTGCAAATTTTGAAAGGACTCACGGTATGGTGCTCTAAGTAATAGAATGAGATTTATAGGGTTTCCCACGTTTATGGTTTATGAAATGAGCCTTCAAACATTGCCCTAATGAGCGATGACAGCTTGGTTGTGAGAGTTTCAAAGCAACTGCTTCAGGTATTTTATAATCCCCTGTGGCTTATTTCGACACCTTTAATAGTAGCGAAGCGCTTTTATATATTCATATATCTGTTTCATATCTCTCTGTATTGTATAGTATATGTGTGGCCTACCCAAAAAAATTTTGCCTTTCATAATATATTCACGGTTTAGCTCTAGTTTCCTTATATTTTGCGGAACTAAAATACCTATTGCTAATTTGCTTACGTAGACATGATATTTTATTACTATATCTGTTTCATTCTACAACAGATGCCAATTATCTGTATTTATTTCAACTAATGAATTCTGACAGTTTTTCATTATAATTACTTAGGACCGATTACTACTACTCAATTTTCATTACAGTGAAACCTGTTTATACTGTTAATCAGAGCGACTGAAGCTCATTACCATTATAGAGAAAACTTTTGAATTCTATACTCAGATTCATTTGCATTCATTACTCTCAGTTGCTGGAACGTAGCAAAAATCTGAATTATGCTGCATTTAGACATTTCCTATTATTTTTCTAGAACTTCACTACTCTTTCTAAGGTAAACGGCAAAAATGCTAAAGATGACATTTTTGTTCAATTACCGTTATAGAGAAAGCAAGGTTTCCTAAAATTACGTGAAAATGCACGTGATAGACAAATTAGCGTTATAGGCAAAACTGTTATAGACTCGATCTAATGTATTTAGATAGGCTTTCCTGAAGACTGAAACTTGACCGGTATAGACAGATTTCACTAGCATTGAAAATTTGCATTACATGATTGTCGAGTATAATTCAGTGTTGAGTTATATATAGCAACTGAAAGTGAACACATGTAGATCTCTCTCGACTGGCATACTTTTCACAAGAGTTTGAAAATATATTTAAAGTCATGTACGTGAGTTTGTTACGTGTGCTTGCATCTGCAGATATGAAATGGCATATAACTGTTGAGTGGATCGATAATAGTAGAGGTGTTAAAAGTGTATATAGTCTGTTGCATTGCATATATAAAGAAATAAACGTAATGATATTGGATCTTTTTGTTACCAACACCGAATATAAATAGGATTTTGAAAAGTCGAGAGAAGAAAGCGTAAGAACTTCTTCTTGGCAATGTGTTGCGTTCTATGTAAAACTCGTATTAACTCACAGTGACACTATAGACTTCTGACGTAGGATTGTCTACTAGTGTTAATATCTTTAGTCAAACTCTCTCTAGCTGAACATTATATTTATTTAAGTTGAAACTGTGAAATCTGAAACTTACTTAAACTAGATTTGCTCCCTTTTGTATATATACATATATATATGAATACAATGTAGTTGTAGAGCAGGAAGTAAAATCTCAAGTGACTCATATTTCTCATGGAAAAGCTCAGATACCTTTAGATAGGTCACAAGAATAAAGAAAAAAAGTACAATGATAGAGAAGAAAAAAGAGTGAAAAAAGAAAGCTGGAGAGAAAGCAAACAATGAATTTTGCAAGACATGGAATCCATTATGTTGTGATATTTACATTCACACAAGGTTTTTAGTTTTCTTCTTCTTCACTACTATTGCTAGGGTGTTACAATGTGCTAGTGGCAAAATAGGATAAACGCTCAACTATGTAAACTACATATATATCTAATGATGCTACATATATAATACAAACATCCAAAAAAAATAAGTAAATGTGGTAATAAATTTCTACAAGTTGTACTAGAACTATATATGGGCTTTTACAATAGGTAAATATACATAAAATACTTTAAAGTAAAAAATCTTTCTTTCTAATGCTTTCTAATGCTCCAAAGACGTTTTCTTAAAGATGCTCTTTTACAACTGCAAATAATTTCTCACTTACGCACATTTGCAATACTAAAAATTTTAGATACACGTATAAATATAAGACAACTTTCTCTATGCTTTCTCCGTCCATTGTAAATATACTATTGTACTTTTCATTGTACACTTATTTATATAGAATTTAAAAAAACTCACAATCTAAAGTATTTAGTACATAGTGTATATAAAATTTCATAGATCTCCTTGTGATTAAACAAATATTTAGCGCTTATGCATTTCGCAACAAAAAATATTTTGCGATTTGCAATTATTCCATAAATGCAAAGTGCAGTAGTAACTACTATAACAGTTTAAAGTAAGATTGTACCTACTTATAATGCTAATATCCATAATGCTCATTTATTATTCTGTTTCTTTAGGTTCGGACTCAGTCCCACGTGATTCGAAAGGGAAAATATTCATTGACCGTGACGGCATCCTCTTTCGTTACATATTGGACTACCTTCGAAACCAAACTGTGATTCTACCTGAAAATTTTCATGGTATTTTCTCTTAACTTTCTCCAATAAAAATAAATAATTTATAATAGAAATTTCCAACTTTCGCCAAAGTATCACGTATATAGAATAAGATAATTTCTTTTACTATACCTTCGCTTATTTTTTTGTGACTCTAAGTTCTTTTTTTAATCCATATGATTTTCGTTTTCAGAAAAAGCCAGACTAAGAGGAGAAGCTGAGTTCTTTCAACTAGATGGACTTCTCAGATCCCTAGACAGTAAGTACAAAGAGGACTTTTTTTCAACTTCATGCATTTTCTATTTTATACACGAAAGTAGTTGAGAAAGTGAGAGAGAGAGGAATATACGTTGACTCTCTGCTCACTGTGTACCGTGCATATTATATAGGATGAATGAAATAGTCTTTGCTTAGGTACACAGTTCTAAAAGCCTAACCCTAAAGTTCACATTTCTTATTCCACTCAATTCTAAAGCAAAACAAAATGCCCTGCTTTTTAGTTTTCTTCTCTGTGACTTTTATATTTCATGATTGGAGACGAATTCCAATATAAGGCAAATACGTGTTTCTTTACAAAAGTAGGTTACAAGTGACTCACTCACTCACTCTCTCTCTTACATCTATTGCCCTCCTGCATATTAGACTTGCACATGACTCTACTCTTCTCCCTCAGCTAAACTTCTTTCTTATAAGACTATATATACTTCTATTTGCGGAATGGCTAGTTTAGAATTTTTTTTCGAAAGAAAAGTATCTCTGATCTCAATTCGCTGTTCAAGAGAATAAGAAGAGACTACTCGTCTTTAGAGAGATCTCAAAGTCCTTTTCGTTTTTTTCCCTATCCGCCTCTAACTTTATTGAAGTTACCTTCTTTTCTATCTCTCTTTCCCATTTCATCGCTTTCTTTTCTTTCTATCTCTCTCTCTTCTATATATATACACAATGTTACATTTTCCCTATTGGAACAAAAGGCAAAGATATTGAAAGTTGAACTGAGGTTTCTTTATACTATATATATTATTTGAGCTGCTTATATATAGGATGAATATATAGTAGGATAGTCTTCTTCTTTCAATGTATGTTCAGGCTTGGAATATATACATTAGAATTTTTTTCCCCTGCAGCTTGAGATAGCCAAGGCAGAAGAAATATTTTCTTGGAAAAAAACTTTTAATTCTTATAGAGTGGTAAACTATAGTGATATAGGAGAAAGTATATATCTATATTGAAAATTGATTGTGGTCGTGATAGAGTATAGCATGAAAAATTGAAATATATTTAGAAAAAAGTGTCTATAGTGGCTAAAACCTCATGTATATGTATGACGTGGAGAGACTCGTGTTTTTTGTAACAGAGATTTCAATAGTGGCTATGGTCAAAAAAGGTTCAGAGTAAAATATAGATTCAGATTCCAGAATTACTTCCAGCTCACATCTCTACTCAACTCTGGAATTTTCATGTGAAGTGAGATTTTGAGTTGAGAAACCTCGACTAGCGCCTCTTGTATAGAGCCAATGCACTGAGGCCTTGCTCACGGTTTCTCAACTCAAAATCCCACTTTAAAAATTCCAGAGTTAGGTGGAGATGTGTGCTGGAAGTAATTCTGGAATCTGAATCTATATTTTAATCTGAATCTTTTGACCATAGCCACTATTGAAATCTCGTGTCATGAAGCCTGAGACTCTCTTCGTAAGTGAAAATGTGTTGAAAACCGTAGATCTTTAATGTTTGTTTGTATAATATTATGTGAGAAAAGAGAAAGCGAGTGAAAGGCAACGAGACGTATATATCCACACTGTACTTATATATATACATAATATTATATATAAGTAGCATATAAAAGAGTGGAACAAAAATAATAAGATGGAAGGTTTTTCTTCTGTAGACGTGACAAACAATATTTCATCATGATAAAATAACATTTTACCATCAAAGAAATACACATTGATGGAAATATGTGTAAGATCGATAAATGTCATGCATTTTTGATTAGAAAGTTACAGCAGCTTTGTGTATTTATTCTATATGTCATAGCATCATAGAGACACTTCTTCCTCTATACTCCATGTATATATCTAGCATCATCTCTATCATTCTCGCTGCTCAGAGAACGCATTTGTTGTAAACCACAATTTTCAGAAAAGCCAGAACTGGAAAAACAAACCATCAATTTTGTGTAACTTATGTCTTCTACAAACAAAAAAAATCTACATGCACAGAAAGAGATAGAGACAGCTCATAATTTTGTACATATGTAGAAGATGAGTCTTGTGAAAATTTGTCCACCTCAGGCACTTTCTTAAAAGTCATCCAACACTTGTGTGTGTATAGTAAAACCATAAAGAACGTATGCATATAATTAATTACAAGTACTATAAAGTGACATATGAAACTCCAAGGATATAAAACGGAAGTGGATTGTTCTACAGCTCGATGATTAAACGCAGCGTGACAAGGATCAACAACATATTCGCATTTGATTAATTCCCTGTCACACAGAATGCAATATATATACATGTATATGGGATAACCTCATGTACATTTTGCCAGGTCATGACTGCCATTATGACAATTGTGAATATACTTTAGAGATGTATGGAACTCAAGATAGACCGAACTGAACCAAACTCGAAAATTTAATTAAAATCAGTATAATTTTTTCAGTTTATAATTTCACCAGGTGGTAATTTAGACCAATTAATACTGAAATAAGACACCTTAGAAAGTTTTGTCTACAATGGTTCATCTAGTAGACATCATACTATATATAAACGAACGTAATATATCTCGCATTTGTGTATAACTCAACAAACACTCCTTTTGAAATATATGCACAATAAAAATTGTGTGAAGTTGTACGTATGTTGTACAGGAATATGGACAGATTTAATGCTCGACAGGACAAATCACTCATGCAGTTATCTTAGATACAAAATTCTAGAAAGATTTTTTTTTGACGGATGACGAGTACTTTTCTATAAAGGCATAAGTATATAGCAAATACTTTATATATTCAATGTGACATGGTTGCTCACAGATTTTAATGTGAAAAGGATTTGCTTTCTTCACTCATGTTTATGCAAACAATTTCACACCATTTTTTTTCTTCCACTAGAATATCTACGTAATACATGGTTTCAAAAATAGGCAGCATATTGAATGAAAAATCGACTTTTAAATGCATATACATAATATTAGAAGTATACATATTATATCCCTATTCGGCAAACAAATGGATATACGTTATCTTCTATATAGCTATATAGTTACTATACTACTATATTAAAATAAGATCTCTATGAATTCAAAGAGCAGGATTAAATACGTATGAATTCTATAAAGTATGTAGTATAAAAGACTCATCCAAAATATTTCTTTAAACTTGACTTCATATATCACCACTAGAAGAAAAACCAATCAACTGAAATAGAATAGCATTCCAGGAAATTCTTTTCTAATTGAATATCACTTAGTTAAAAAAAGGCGAGAAGAAGAAAACTATATGCTTGAGTACTAGTGATCTTATATAGTAGTCTACACGCACTAGTGCTCTAATAGGAAGGCAAAACTCTTATTTCAGTATCCAGTTTTGTTCTAGCGTTTGGAAAAAGGAAATCCTATATAGAGTCGTAATGCGTAATACAGTTACTCTCCTACCATCATAGAGAAGAAACTCAAGCTTCGCTAAGCTCATCGTTACTCTACTGCTGTGTGTGGTAAAGAAAAGCTCTTGCAAGTCAGAAACCGAAATTAAAGTCGGCTCATAAATTTTCCTGTCAAAAGTTGTGTAACCTGAAACACTCCTAGTTCTGGTTGATTATCTGCTCCTTCTTTCTAACACACATTCTCACCTAGCCTTCTATACTTCTATCCTACTACACTATATATATATATATATCTATATATATATAGATACTTAGGATTTGTTATATATGAGCACGAAAAAACGTATGACAGGAGCAACTTGTGATAATGGAGTATTTGAGAATTGGGAAAGGAACGACTTTTTTTGTTTTCCATCTTTTATGGCTGTTACAGCTGAGGCTTAAACGGAGAAAGTCGTTAGGAATCTCATATTACAAATTCAAAAGTTGCAATAATAGGAAATATATATAGTTTCTTCACCATTGCTAAAAAGGTGATAATATGATCCTAATACGAGAATAAATCTCAAATGTATTAACTAAATAACTTTTGGACGCGACTATATATAGAGTAGAGTAGAGTTGGAGTAGTAGAGCACATAAATTGAGTAATTAGTTATGCACAAGACTGTGAATTGGCATAGAAACTTTTGTGTGTGAGAGAGAGAGTGTGTATATAAATCTCTAATGAGATCTTGAGAGTATAGCTTTAGAGAGAAGAGAGTTGTGCATCTTTCTCTTAAGTAGTCACTTAGTAGTCTAGTTTATGTTGTGTGCCAAAGCGACAAGAGCGGCGGGTGCCTCTAGATTAGTTAATTATGTAGTCGCCCTGTGCATATATGTGTGTATAATATCCTCATCAAATGGAATTTAGTATAATTAACATTTTTCATATGTCATCCACAGTAATTGACTAAAATTATGCTGGCTTTCACAAACTTTTAGCATAACATTTTCTCTAATGATTTTATTCTTAACTTATGAGTCCTCCCTTGTTAGTGTACAAAATTTTACACCAAACATTTTCCTAATGTCATATATATATTAAGATGTGTAAATGTTGTTTCTAAATCTGTAAATTTTTTCTTATTAGGTGACATGAGATCAGGGTACATCACTGTTGGCTACCGGGGAACATTTGCTTTTGGACGAGATGGATTGTCTGATGTTAAATTTCGAAAATTGGCCCGAATTACTGTTTGTGGACGTGTGGCTCTCTGTCGTGAGGTTAGTTAATTGAAAATAAAAAAATATTGCATCGTAAATCTCTTAATGAATGATAGGCAGTTTAGAGACTGTGACCTGGGTTCAATTCCCACCGACCTTGAAAAAGAAACAACGAGTGAACATTTTGTGGTATTTATTGAAATGCTTACGGTATATAGAATTTTACGTTGAGTATCACAAGACTAAAAATCAATTTTACAAGTGAACATAATGTTAGCTTAGCATATATAGTCAAATACATGTTATGTAACATTTTGTTCCGAAAAAACAAAAAAATGAAATGTCTACTATTTACTTTGTCTTGGTTTTAAGAAGAAGAGCTATAAGAGAGACTCTTGAAACCACATCGATACTTTTTTCTTTTATGTACCTTTCTATGAGCGCTCTCATCTAGTTAACGAGTTCTACTTTGTTGGTTATATATGCTGTTACATACACACAAAAGAAAAAAGAGAGATGCCTAGAGTCTCTATTGTTGAGTACTCGTTTTGTATATGTATGTCGATGACAATATAGACGACATAACATAACACGAAACAAGATTTTCTAAGTGGTAACGTACATATATATATACGTATATATAGTTAGTTTGTAGTTTAGGTTAACAAGCCAAGTCAAAAGGGTCTTTTGATTTATTTAAGCCAATGACTACTTCAAAGGGTGCACGTTCCTGGAAACAATTGTCAAAGGAGAAAACTCTGAAGAGCCAGGGCCAGAGAGAAAGTTAAAATAGTTCGATGTATACATGTTGGACATTATGAGTTAGAGAGATATATGTAGTTGTATATATAGACTTGTAATATTATGAAATGAAATAATCATGGAGTATATATATATATATATATATAACCTTAGTAGAAATTTGAAGCCTGTTTGACTAGAAGAGATATGAACACATTCAACCACCCGATAAACAATGGAGTATCAAAACAAGCTTAGAGAGGCAGCATGACTTTTTTGCCCAATGTAGCACCACTTGTCTGACTCTTTCTTAATTCAGCCATTGGGGCCCTCACCTAAACGGCACTGGCAAAACCTTAGAGAAAAAACAGTATTATTAGCTCAGAAGTGAAGAGGCAAAAAAAGTCATAATTTTTGATTGAATTGTTGTTTGCCAACTGACGTTTTGCCAGTGGCGTTTCAATGAGAGCCCAATGGCTCAGTTAAGCAAGGAATATCGAGTGATAGAAAGCTAAGCAAAAAGTCATAAACCTTTTACAACGGTTTTCCACCATTCTGTGTTTGTTGGGTTTTGCGTGCGTTCAAATACACTATATATAGTATACAATACTTTCTATAAACTAAATCCCATTCTATTTACGAAAACCTCTTATCGTAACTTTCCTGTAACAGATGCTGTCGATTAAAATAGCTTGAATTTGCTATACGCTTACACTTTTAGTTGGCAATCTCATATTTCTCTACAATTCTATAATAGCTACTGGCTACAGTCAATGACTAAAGTATAATTTTCCTATTGTGTATCGGCATTGCTGAGTGCAGGAGCCAGCATAGGGATTCTAGTGCGTATGTAAATGTACGAATAGCTTTAAAATTCAAGTAGCCATTTGCACATTTCTTGGCTTTCAAAAATTATGAAAAATAATGAAAGAAAATAGTATACCATGATAATTTACTTTTTTTGTAAAACTTGAATTCTGGATTTCCAAGGAATTGATCATTCCGGAATTTGATATTGTGAAAAACTTGGCACTGATGCAAGATTATATGAGGTTAAACGTTAAAAAGTCACGACTTTTTTAATGGTATAGCGATTTCCAAAATATAAAAATTCTGCTCCAAAAACCAAAAAGTGAGGAAAGAGCAAAGAAAAATTGAAATATGTTTTTATCTCCGCTTTTGAGACCTGATACTGCATAACAATTTTTTAATGTCAGTTACCTATACTCTTTTTTTTGTACCTTTATTACATTTTTCTCTTTTTATCCTTGCCTTATGGATTGTCAATAGAAGCACTACTAATGACTTTCTCCACTTTCTTTTTTTTCTGATAACTGTCAAGCCACACAATACCCGATGCTCTTCACAATAGTCTCCTATTCACTTTTTCAAGTATTCTTTTGATGTGTGCAATGTCTTCCAAGTACCTGTCATGTCAACATAAATTCAATATAATTTCACCTATCTAAAATATCCTATAGCTACATGCATATATACACACTATAAGTTCATATGTATATATATATATATTCCTTAGTAATGAGAATCTCTATAAGTTCTTACAAAAATATATCGTATGCTCGATTACTAATTGTACGTTGCTGGCAAACGGCACGTATAATAATAAAACATATCCCAAAAGATAATATTGACCGATGAATATTGTATTGGATATTGCAGAGTAGTACATATATAATGGACTGAAATTAAACTGCGGCATATATATCAAATACGTATAAAAACCAACGAAAAAGTGATGGAATAAAAGTAATCTGTACTACATTCCAAAAGTCATAGAGCATTTTAGAGGGTGCAATAAATGTCAAAATGTCAAAATAAAATCCCACAGTGAGTGTAAGTTGGATATGTATATATATAGTATATATAAGTACTCTATATGTTCCCAAAAAACATGCCATTGATAAACTTTTTTATATGCCTTCGACCATATATTCTATCTGTATTACAGTCAAATCTGTCTATACCGGTGAACTTTCAAACTCACGGATTTAAGTCTACCTACTATAAATATATTGTATCAGTTCTCTCTATAACGATTTTGCCTATTCTGTCTACAGCGGTGTATTTCCACGCAATTTTAAAAAACTCTGCTCTCTCTATAACGGTAATTGGGCAAGAATGGCATCTTTAGCAATTTTAGCGTTTTCCTTGGAAAGAGTAGTGAAAGTTCTGGAAAAATAGTACTGGAGTCTAAATGGAGCTCTAATTTAGATTTTTGCTATGTTCCAGCAACTGAGAGTAATGAATGCGAGTGAATCTGAGTATAGAAAGTAGCTCATATTAGAGTTATAGACAGACTCCACTGTATACAGTTTGATAAGAGAAAGCCGAAAAAGCACACAAATTCTTGTCACAAAAATGCTTGTACAAAGAGTGCAAGCTCTGTTGTAATCTTTGTTCTATCAGTAAATATGTGGATTGTCAGATAGTAAAAAAAGGATAGCACTACTGTTCAAGGTTATATATTTAGGAAGATTGATGATCGACTCGGTAATAGAGAACAAGATCTACGTTCCATTTAAACCTTTAGCCTTGTGATACCCAGATGATGAAACAAAATATTACATTAGACTCCCAGTCTCATATATCTTCTCTAAAAGAATCACAAATCTAATGCACTGCATATTGCTTGCTTTCTCTTTCCCACTCAAGTCACAATGCAGTGTAATATATAAAGTATGATAAATTTACGCTTTTCTCTACATTTCTTTCAAAATACAATCACAAATATATGACTTCATATATGTAGAGCCACAAAGTAAATTTACTTGTAAAAGAGAAATGAAAACATTCGTTCAACTATATAACTTTTCTTCTTTCTACTAGTATCTCCGTTATATTGAAGAAGAACTTACTGGGCTACTTTTTAATTAGATTTATTAAATTTTTATCGTGAAACTTATGCACTAGTATTTATCTAGAACCTCGTATATCTACAAAATTAAAGAGAAAGTCTCTCTAATAAGAGATACACAAGGAGAAAGTATTACTCTGCATTATTAGGTTGCTAATGTGAGCGTAAATCATTTGCCCCATAATGTTTTCCAATATTGCACAAACTTGTATTGTAATTTATTTCGGAACTGCACACATAAAATTCTATACATATATTCAATGGAATTTTTCTATAACTCTGGAATTATATGCAAACAATTTCAACTGTTATAGACAGAAGTTGTCTATATCGGTAATTACCGTTATATGTAAAGAACTTTTATATTTGGCATGCTGAATTGTATACTCAGATTCACTCGCTTTTATTACTCTCAGCCGCTTGAAAGTATCAAAAATCTGAATTAGAGCTTTATTTAGACGTTTGATATGATTTTTCCAGAGTTTTCACTACTCTGTCAATGGAAAACAGTAAAAATACTAAAGATGACATTCTTATTCAATTATTCTTATAGAGAGACCAAAGTTTCCTAAAATTAGATGGAAGTACACCTTAATAGACAGAATACCGTTATAGGCAAAACCGCTGCAGTAATATACAGAAATGCAATTTAAGCCCTACACTTGAAGTACACTTAGAAACTATTACTAAAAATGAGTATATATACACTATACACTATACTATATATGTACTATTTGATTTGATTGACTGAATTTGGTGATAATGTCAATACTTAACAAAAATAGCCAAGAATAACAATATGCTTAACAATGTTGTGGACAGTAGATAAGATATTTTATATACGTAACATGAAGATTGGACATAGATTTGTTTGCATGTTGTATATAAGTGACTTCTAAGCATTTTTTCCACTGTCACACACCGATATAAAACTTCCTCCATATATTATATATATACATATATAACTTCTCATATATAGTTTGGCTGAACTAACGTCCACCAGTTGATTCCTTTTTTCTTCACTTCAGAAAGTACTACACGTAGAACACGATGCTTTATTTCTTTCATTCTTTTTCCAACCTTATACTCACGATACTATATAATGTTACCGTTTTAGAAATGTGATATAGGTTATATAATGTGATTCCAATTTATATCCTATACTCTTTCTCTATTATTACTTATGTCACAGTAGTAGCCTGCTGACACGACTAGAGTATGTAATGACAGCACCTCACTTAATTACTGATGAGTGTAACTCTCATTTTTCTTCATAGTGACTTTCTCTACTAGACTTTCTATTCTTTGATATAATCAAAGATATATATAGACTATATCCTCCTATTTTTTTCTTAGTAGAAAATATGATTATATTTCAAGTCAGTGACGAAACGCTAAATTATTGTAATTGTCACAAAAGATCTTTCTCTCTCTGTGTTAGGTGACATTAGAGCTCGCAAAGATCCGGCTCCGGAGCCGGCTCGGATCTAATGGCTCCGGCTCCAGATCCGGCTCCAGCTCCGAAATTTTGAGGATCTGGAGCCATAGGCTCCGCGAGGTATTGGAGCCGGCTCCACAAATTTGAAAAATTGAGAGTCGGCTCCGGAGTCGGCTCGGAGCCGGCTCCGGAGCCGTTTTTCGGGACATCTGTTATGTCATATACTCAAGATATTCAAGCATAGCGGCGTCATAATTCAAACTCTCTCACATTGCGTTTGACTTTTGTCAAAATTTCTAAATTGTGATTATTGCAGTTATTGGTTTAGTTATTTACTTAAATACTCTAGTGTTATTACATATTAGTAAAACTCAAAATGTCTCAAGAAACTGGACCAAACATTAGTTCACAATCATCGCAACAAAATAGCTCTCAAGAAATACCAAAAAGAGGTTCATCGAAGGATCATTTCACCTTTAACAAGGAAACTTCTAAATATTCTTGTAATTACTGCAGGTATATAATAAACGAAATGAAATATGAATCTAGACTGATATTTTTAAAATCACAGCACATCACTTACTGCACATTCTGGATCGACTGGAAATTTATTACGTCATCTTCAACGATGTCTGAAATACAGTGGGGCTAAGGAAAAACGTCAGCCAACAATGCGCGATTTTGCTATTTCTAAAGTGGAGGTATGTTTATGTAATTATTGTCACAGATGGACAATAATAATAACTTAGTCTTTATTACTTTACAGGATGCAGAATTCTCAAATGAACTCTTTGAAAGCTATGTGGTCGAGTTCATCATCGCCAATAATCTACCGTTCACTATAGTTGAAAATATTCAATTTCAAAAGTTGTAAGCACATCACTTACTGCACATTCTGGATCGACTGGAAATTTATTACGTCATCTTCAACGATGTCTGAAATACAGTGGGGCTAAGGAAAAACGTCAGCCAACAATGCGCGATTTTACTATTTCTAAAGTGGAGGTATGTTTATCTAATTATTGTTATACAGATGGACAATAATAATAACTTAGTCTTTATTACTTTACAGGATGCGGAATTCTCAAATGAACTCTTTGAAAGCTATGTGGTCGAGTTCATCATCGCCAATAATCTACCGTTCACTATAGTTGAAAATATTCAATTTCAAAAGTTGTTGTTACTGGCAAGAAAAGGAGTAAAATTCCCATCTGCAAATACAATTAAAGCAAGAATTTTTGATGCTTATAATAAAGAAAAGAAGACCATCATTGAAGCATTTGAAGTGAGTGCAGGCTTATAATTTTAATACAATTTACCATATTCAATTTGAAATTAAGACTTATAATAAATTCTAGCAAGCACCTGGAAAAATTTCACTGACCGTTGACTGCTGGACATCAGCCAATCAGTATTCTTTTCATGGAATAGTAGCACAGTGGATATCGAGTGACTGGAAATTTCAAAGAATTCCTGTAGATCTCGACATACTCCACGGATCTCATACAGGCGAAAATTTGGCAAAATCTTTTTTTAATGTTATTAAAGATTTCGGAATTTCTAAAAAGATAATGTCAATAACTACGGACAATGCATCAAACTGTGACAGATTTTTTAAATGTTTTGAGGCCATTTCTGATGAAGAGGTATATATAATGTAGTATCGTAATTATAGAAGTAATTGTAACAATCTAAATATATATTTTTATTGATTTCTGTAGAACTTGAATTTCAAGGAGAAGGACCGTAGAGTTCGTTGCTTAGCCCATATACTTAATCTTTGCTGCCAAGATGCTTTAAGTTCGTTACGTGGAAGTACTTCTATGAGTCAGTGTTCTGAGTCTATAGAATCTGGAGATGAATCAGATCTGGAGCTGGAGGAAGAAATTGAAGAACCAGGCGCTGAAACGGATCTTACACCAGTAAATACAATTTATTCTAAGGTATATAATTCACGCTTCGAATATTAAATTTTAGTACAGAAATTCAATTTGATAAAACTCAATTTCATGAAATACAATTTCATGAAGCTCAATTTCATGGAGTTCAATTTCATGGAGTTCAATTTCATGGAGTTCAATTTCATGGAGTTCAATTTCATGAAGTTCAATTTCATGGAGTTCAATTTCATGGAGTTCAATTTCATGAAGTTCAATTTCATGGAGTTCAATTTCATGAAGTTCAATTTCATGGAGTTCAATTTCATGAAGTTCAATTTCATGGAGTTCAATTTCATGGAGTTCAATTTCATGAAATACAATTTCATGAAGTTCAATTCCATGAAATACAATTTCATATAAATTCAATTTCCTGAATATCAATTTCTTTAATTAGACTCTTATGATTACTTTTATAATTACTTACGATAGATTCGTAGAGGAATATTTTGCATACGAAAGTCTCCACAAAAACGGGAGATTTTCAAGAAAAACTGTGACATAAGTAGTCTTGATGCCAAGGAATTGATTTTGGATGTAAAGACCAGATGGAATTCTACATTTTTGATGCTTGAACGCGCTATGGAATAACAAAGAAGTAAGTAGATGTGGTTCAATTATATAGTTCGTGCATTTATTAGTATTATTTGGAATGTTTCAGCCTTTAGAAGCTACCCTAAGAAAATGTAATAACTCGAAATATATAATAACTGATGAAGACTGGGAGAAAGTGCAATTAATTCTGGAGCTTCTCAAGGTATATCTACTAACATATTATATGTGCATGAGTTCACGTATTATACACATATTAACACTTATTATATATAGCCTTTCAAGAAAATGACGGATCATCTGTCCAATCAAAATACACCACTAATATCCTTATCTGGAATGGTGTATATTCAGCTTTACAATCACCTCTCAAAATATCAAAAGGAACATGGTAATGTTGACTGGCTGGTCACAGCAGCTGAAAAAGCCATTGATAAACTAAACAAATACTATCCTCAAGCTGATGGACAAATTTATATAATAGGCACTAGTAAGAAACCTATATGGTTCACCTAATTTAATACTAAATTATTGAGTTAATTATTTATATCTACAGTTCTAGATCCACGCTGTAAATTACAATGGTTTAGTAATTTACCATCATTTTCAAGAGCTCATGTCAAAAGTTATCGATCTATGATTACTGATGAATGGATCAAGTACTACAAGCCAAAAGATAATTCAGATCATGCAGGAATTGAAAATTACAAAGAGAGCTTAGTGGATGATCTTTTTGCGTCCCAAATGAAGAAAGCGAAATTGGATCGTCGTGATGAATTAGAGATCTATTTAGATGCTACTGCCATAGATTGTGTTTCTGACTCCATGAAAGATGGTCCACTGCAATGGTGGAAGGTAGTTGCAAACTTTATTTTTAAACCAATTTCTAGAAAATGATTTAATGAAAGTTTTGATGTAGAATCACCAAACTGAATTTCCAAATCTTTCAAAAATGGCGATGGATTTTCTCTCAACTTTTAGTTCCGGAGTTGCCGTAGAGCAATTATTTTCAGGAGGCCCGGATTTGTTGAGTCATCGAAGGCAATCACTAAAGCCCGATACTATAAAAAAATGCCTCTGTCTTAGATTATGGTTTTTGTACAACAACAAAAAAGAATATGATGATTATTTTTTGAGAGCTAACAATGAAAAGTTGTTTAGAGTATGAAAATAGTTGTATTATTTATAACTTGATAATAAATTTCAGTGCAGTGATTTAGACTCGAAATTGGTTCCCGTGCTGTAATTCGCATACGTGATTGCTTCGGCTCCAGAGCCGATCCGAGCCGGCTCCGGAGCCGTGGCTCCGGCTCCAAGATCCAGATCCTCAAAATATTTACGGCTCCGGCTCCAGATCCGCTAAATTTCGGAGCCGGACCCGAGAAAAAACGGCTCCAGATCCGGCTCTGGAGCCGGAGCCGGATCTTTGAGAGCTCTAATAAGGACAAAACGAAAACCTCACTCTCGTTTGTTGTAAAAGATTATTTGTGCTCTGTGGTCAAAAACTATCAAAAGAGGATAGGCAGTATTAAGTAGTACAAATAATATTTGTTTGCT
>VCNE01006873.1:0-12061 GCA_009869805.1 Oncopodura yosiiana
TAAAAGAGAGACCTGTTTAGAATAGTTACGCGTATCAAGGTGCCCTTTCCCATATATTGTTGTTCTATAGAAGAAAAATGTTCACTGGATCATAAAATTGTAGAGAAGTGAAAATCTGCTATGCAAAAAGTCACCTTGAGGTTGCAATTAGCTAACTTTAAGAAAGAAGTTAAAAATGGTGATGAAAATTGCAAATTTGTGATATAAAATATAATGTATATTTAACTACTCATCTTTTAATGAACCAAGTTAGATTTCAAAGCATTACGTAATATAAAATACACTGATGAACACCATTTGATGAAATGATCTCACTCCATCTCAACAAACAATGGCAAATTTTTTCACTTGTTTATGTGCCTATAATGTTGTACTCTTTTACTTGATTGGACTGTCAAATCAGATGAAGCATTATGCAACACTTTTTTGAGCTTCGTTTTCCAGGTGGACATTGTAACATGCGAAAATATTATTACCTATGGAAAATTCCACTACATACCTCTAAGTATGCTGGATAAAAATCTCCCAACATCTTGCCCATAAAAGGATGTTAGGTTTAGATCTCTGATTTGTAGTATATATATTTATTGCATTGTTGTTTGAAACGCTCTGTCAAAGATAACATTTTTACAAGCCTACATACGAGTCCGGTTTTATGCTCGAGTAACACAGCTTGAATTGTAATTAGGAGATTGAGAAGCAAGTTCTCTCGTCCTTGACATTGGAAGATACATAAAATTCAACAAATTCCACAATTCAATAATAATAATATTTTTGATAAAATAACAGTTTAATGTAGAAATATGAAAGTTACATCATTAAATTACAACTAATGTAAAAAACATCAACTTTTTGCTAAACACATGGTGAACTACATATCAAGCATAAAGACCTCAAGAAATTTGTCATTGTCTCAAAACTCAAAGGACAACATTTTGGCAGTGATTAATTATAAAGTGCATTACATCAATTTTAACATTGGTCATTGCTTCTGGAGTTGTCTTTCAACAATTTAAAGAAATTGACATTATTCCTTGTTCCTTTAACGCCTCAAATTTTTTCATCATTCATATAAAGATGATACCTCTACATATTCCTATTCCTGTCATCTCTTCTTCTTTCAAAGTACACAGAAGAGTCCACCCAATGTAATTATTATCACTGACACTTTTATTATTCATGCATTATGATACTTAGCACATGCAAAGCTAATATTAAAATGACAAACAATGGTCAACAACAGTACATGATGACAATATATTTAAAACAATGGCATTGTGCACATTTCTTATTAGATATATGTATATACATCTCTACCTTATTCTTCAAGAAAATTATACTGGATGGTAAATGAATGAATGAATTTGAGACTCTTTTCAAAAGCTAATTTAGTTCTTCTTCTCATAGCATAAACCAAGGTCTTAAATTGAACAACAAGTCTGTAGGTCTGACAATGAGTTGAGATTTGATGCTAATTTAAATATGTTCTCTCCCTTATATATTATTGTTGCCTTTTGCATTCTTTTTCTTCTTCTTCTTCTCTTTATAATATAATGAAGAAAGAGAAGACTCACGACTTGAAACAATTGCTCTGTAAGCCAACTCACATAAATGGACATGATTCTTAAGACCAGGTACTTTTTTATGCTCATTGTGTGTCTTTTCATTTCTAATGGGCATACAATCATTATTATTGTTATGATGATGATGAAGTAATCTCATATTCATCTTCCTTCACATAAATATACTTGTAATACTTTTTAGTAACTACACTCTCATCACCATATAGCTCTTTTCGTTTTTGTTGTTTGACCCACCTTGATTTTGATTTCTTTTTTCCAGTCTGGCCCTCAGCTCAAATAAAGGTGAAGTCCAGATGCTAAAACAAAACATGTTTAAATATTATTATCATCCTTGTCCGTCGTGCTCTCTAAGTACACACTATATACTCGCTACACATCATTAAAGATTACTTGGAATGTACTGTGAAAGTCATAAAAAAGTGATGAGAGCCAAAAAGAGCAAGCAAGAGAGATGCAATCATGATGAGTAGGTAAAGTTTAGCTGACTAAAAGAGTGAAGTCATAGAGTCACTCTCAGCTAAAAATTCAGCTCATGATTTTTTTTAATCCATTCAAGATGAGATGATATTACAAGGATAAAAGTCAAGAGAGGTAAAACATTATTGTACATATAGCTATATAGTTTATACTACACATATGTCCATGAGAGAGAAATGAAGATGAGCTGGAATAATGGAGTCATGATGTGGTTTTGTTCCGTCTTGTTTCAATATTCATTGCCATCATTTCATATATATACACTTATTTGCATATATAAAAGCTTGATTTCACCTTCTCCACATTTTTTTCTGGTATAAGAGAACAACTTTTATTTATTATACATATCTGGTACTGTACATGCAAAAATTACATCAACATCTTCAAAATAATTCTTATAAATATTCTATTTCACTCATTTATTATAATTGTATTCATTTATTTATTAGATACGCTCATTTAATTCTCATCTTCTTTCTTTTTCTCTGCGTGACAAACTGGTGTTTACAAGACATGTAATTGCCTGTTGTTGTAAATTTAGATTAATTTTATGCTTGTTTTTTGATGTATTACAGCCATTAGTGAACTAAGGAAAAGAATGTTGATTCTGGAGAATCTATGATATTATATACCATCATCATAATATATAGTACATATATAGCACACGATGACGATGACTCAAAGTGTTGAATAGTTCTGCCTTCAAAGGTAGATTGGCTGACAACTTATTAGAGAAACTTGTCATGACGTTGTTGGTGCCGAAAAAAATTAAACAAAGTAGTATTATCATACGAAAGATTGCAAGTACAAGTACCTAGTAATCAAAAGAAGATGTACATATAGTAGGATTTGTGTACATGGTCATCACTTTTAAAATTAGAAGTTGGCCAGTAAATGAATGATGTTAGCCCTGAACAAGGTAAAAGATGAAGTTCAAGTACAAGAAGAAGAAGAAGAGCTAATGTTGTAAAAACTGCATACATTAAATCTTCTTCTTCTTCGTCATCATCATCATCATCTATGTACTAACTCTTTCATCGTATCATCTAGAATAGTCATTCATGCAGAGAAGAATAGAAATATCATCTTCCAATCTTTTTCAGCTCAGTTGTGAGCTGGACACAAAACCCTGCTTGCATCATATAATCATTCTCATCTCACTTTTTGGCTCTCTTTTGCTCACTTCACCTCAACACTACGCTCTCATCATCTCTCAAGTGCCATAAAGTTTGTTTAGTATATATTTTTTTGTTTTTATTTTTAACACATATATTGAGAAATCATGGAGAAAGCTTTGGCTCTATTATTTACGGTAAGTTCTATTAATTTACAAGTTTATAGTTACAAACACCTCTTTAAATAGATAAGGTTGAATATACTAATAAAAATAATTTGCATGAAGGACCGTAACACAAATACATTACACACTTCCTTTGTCAATAAATTATTTTCGTGATGTTATGTGTATGTTCTCTCCATCTTTTTACACACTTGTTCTAATGCTAATCATTCTCAATGACACTTCTTGCCTAATCTTTTACACTCTTCTTATGCAATACTCTTTCAAGTAGTCAATAACTTTTTGCATGAAGGTGCGCTATTTCTGTATACATCTTTTCTTGCTTTGCTAGCTAGCTTGCATATTTATATAAGTAGCACAAAGAATAGATTATGGTCCAAGTATAGTGTTACATAATGTAAGCGTAAAAATAGAAGGTCTACTTGTACACTTTAGTAACTCTATTTCTGGTGTTATTACATAAATGATTGGAAGAGTACATATATTGAGAATTGAGTATAGAAGTAGTGAGTTGGTTTGGTTCCTGTGTTGTCATCAGTTATGTCTATTTGTAATAAGATAACAACAACCTTTCAAGGTAGCCAACACTAGTTCTCTCTCAGACTTGTCATCAACTTGCACTTCCCAGTGAGAAAAACTAAAAAAAAGAGTGAATGACGTATGTCAAGAATACTTCCTGTTCTACATACTTTGAATCTCATTACGTAATTTATATATCTAAAAAGTTTGCAGCCGTACGATTTATTTTGGAAGCATTTCGGTGATATTAAAGCTGTGTTTAAACTACGGATCATCATTCCAAAAAAAAATATTTTCTGATAAAAGTTGTTAAATCATAATATTCTTGTTAGTGTTTTACACATTGTGTAATTATAAATTAGTTTACGCACGTGCATCTGCTCACAATGTCACATCCACACCTTGACTTTGAATATACAAACAACAAGACCATATAATATGAATACTCTCAACGTAGAAAATTTATCTTCTCTTCACCTTTATTATCTTCATCATTGTTTGTTTGAGTATATCTATCTATTGAAGTTGTTTACCTGGCTAATGTACTTTATTTACCATATTTACTTCATACACGCTTCAATGACACCATAATATACGCTATCATCAACTTAAGCAAAAAGGTTCATTAAATTGAGAAAATTGTTTCTGAACCTAATGCTGCACACCCTTTATACTATGATTTTACATTGAAGTAAACGTACGTTCTGTAAGTACATTGTACCTTCATATATATATATAAAATGCAATGCTAACCACCTTAAACTTTAGCTAACTACAATTGTACACATACACATCATTACAGGTAGAGTAGAAGAGTTAACTTGATTTTTATTTTTGTGTTCTGGTCTGCTAGTTCACACTCTATAACAACTTCTCCTCAATATATTTCCGCAGTGTATTTTTATAATGAAAGGACGGTGCACTTTTACATAGTAGGAAAACTGTACTTTATTATTACACCCCTAATAAGATTTTTGCACGTTGCTTTCCTTTTACCTATACTGTTTATTAGAGTTAGTAGTAGTCATCATCAGTTGTTGAAATCTTTTTGTGAGCACTGGCTCAAGTAGTAGAGTTTTAAAGTTCATCAGAAACAGTGTGTTTGTACACATCTTATACATACGCAAAAATCCTTTGAATAGTCATCATCATGCTGTAGTCATTTTCTTTGTATATGTACACATGCAAGAAGAAGGGCAAATAGAGTCTTGTTTACCTTTACAAACAGCAGTGTACGAGGGCCAAAATATTCCTCTTAGAGTACAATAAACAATCAGTAACATTGTGATTCGTGAGATAGTGGTACATAACTGAAATTTTGTGGCTAAAAAGAAGTTTTATCAAAAAACATATATATAGTGTTCATGTGTCAAAGTGTTTGTAGCAAAAATGACGTTACAATTAGTATTAATTAAATTAACTTCAATATCGTCTATTATTAGTGCTTATGGCTTATTTTGTATTACCTGATTTGGACTTTATCTGTAAAGGTTGTCGACATTTGGTCGGTATTGTAGCCTGGACTTGGTTAGTTTCAATAACTTTTGTGTATTTTAAAAAAATGTATCAAGAAAGTTGACAAATTAAAAATGCTTATATATGCATATACTTTCTTTTTCTCTCTTTTCTTTCTATAAAATCTCTAAAAATTCTAGGGCAATTCTAGTCTTCCTTCTAAGTTACTTTGGGCAAAGAGGACATTACAATCATATAAATAACCACCAAGAATATAATCAACCACCTTGGTTTACAGCAGTATTTCTTCCTGTCTTAAAGGTTTTAGTTGTAGCACCCAGTGTAGCGTATGGAGATGGAACCTCACAATTCCAATACGGATATGCATTCACAAATAATAATCCACAAATTCAACAATCAGAATCAATTCCAGGAAGTGCCGGAAACCATGCAAGCGTCCAGTACTGCGCTGGATGTGGTCCACTTAGTCAGCAACCTGCTATGCCTGAAGGATATAGTTCAACTGGAGGAGGAAATGATGTTAATAGAATTGGATTATTGGATAGACTGCTAACATTTGGATCTGCTGATGGAGCACCGGCAACTCAACAGAGACAAGATGTAAATCAAAATGCACCATTTCAGCAGATCCAACCTGTCATTCCATATCAACCTCAACAGACTGATTATCAATTTCATTCACAACAAAATAATATGCCAATTCAACAACAACAACAATTTCAACAATCTCAACCACAAAATCCATTTCAATATCAACCTCCTCAAATCATGTATCAGCAGCAACAACAACCTCCTATGTATCAACAACAACCACAACAATCAATGTATCAAATGCCTGGAATCCAGCAACAACAACAACAACCAGGATTATCATCACAAAATGTTCCTATTTTAAATCAATATATGGCAATGAATAATGATGGAAGCTACAGGTAAATAGTTAGTTTTTCCCTTTCATATACTATATGGTCATTTAGTTCTTTTTGTAGGTCATTTAAAAAGGAAATCTGTAAATGTCAAGCACAAACAGTGTACAATATAATAACTGGTTTTTGTGAAACTAAGGCAGTAGTGTATTAACCTCACTTTTTCTTTATATATTATTAGTATATGCTGTATCTCTAAAGGAAGAGTTTGTAAAGTAGTAACGTTTCTCTTAATCTTAACATTTTGGGTATATAGTAAAAAAAGTATATAAACTAACTAAAGTTTTTACAAAGCTCATCTTTGCATGTCGAGTGCATTCAGTACAATAAAGAAATGAATGTTAAAGATGCTAATCTCTGAAAGTGGTTTAGACTTTGTTCAACAAGCAAGTAGGCTAAAGTAACAGAGTGAGGTTAAAAATTCATCATCATGGTCATCTTTTAAATATATATGTAATTATGTGTACTCATCATTTTATGTTTTTTTTAAATTTTAAATTCCTCAGATTTTCATATACTGCACCAGACTCCACCAGAACTGAATCCAGAGGAATTGATGGACAAGTACAAGGACAATATACTTATAAAGACGTAGAAGGAAAACAAATCCAAGTAGGCTATACAGCAAATTCACAAGGATTTAATGCATATGGTGACAATTTCCCACAATCTCCAGCTCCTGTTGTGTATGTTCCAGTTCCCGTGGAAGATACTCCAGCAGTTAAAAAAGCAAGAGAAGAATTCTTAGCTATTTATAATGCAGAGTTGAAAAGAATTAATGAAGATAATGCCAAAGCTGCTGCTCAAGCTCAACAACAGCAACAACAACAACAATTACAAAATCCACAAGACTCTTCAATTCAAGAACCTCCAAAACCACTAACGAAGGAAGATGGTGATGATATTGAGAAGGAAGATGATACCGTAGTTGTCTCAGCAGAGAAATTGGAACAAAATACTAATAAACTTGAGCAAAGCCCAGAAGAATTAAAGAAACAACAAAATATTCCACCAAATAGTCCATGTAAGTTGAAAATAAAAAAAGTTAGTTATGTTGCACTCTCTCAATTTCCTTGATTCTTTAGTGAAATTGCATAACCATTAAGAATTAAAAAAGAGAGTTCTTCTACTCCACTTACTACTATAGAGTAGGCAGTTGACATTTGAGGTCAACTACTAAGCTTTTATTGTACTCTATAGAACTTATGTACTCATATATAGTAGTGTAGTTCAGTAAATTGGCATTGCCATTCTGTAAAGGTCATTTTAGGTCGAAGGCAAAAAGTTAAAAGAGGGTGCGTGCAATGTGACATTGAAATGCATATGTGCGGCTTGTGATTGATGACTATTATTTCAATTATTGACATGTTGCATTAATAATTTTTTTTTAAATATTTTTTTGTGACAGCTTATTTCTATTATGTTGGAGTAGGAGATCAAACTCCTTATTATGTCACTTCTAATTTAAAAGAAGGAGGACAAAATTTACCAACATCTCTTAGAGCTGCTCTTGCTGGTAATTTTCATTTAAAAAATATTAACTATAGAACGATCATAATCTTTACATTTTTTGATAATAATTTTAGGTGCATTGCCAATTGCTGCTCAACATAATCAACAAATGAGACCAAATCAACAACAACAAAATTACAATAATGTCAATGCTCCATCAACTAGACAAATGTATCCACCACTTTATTTTGACACTCAACAATATAATAATAATCAACAACCTCAACAAAATCAACAACAACAAAACCCAGGCTCATATCAATACACAATTACAATTCCAGGAGCACCACAATCATTAAGAAATATTCCACAACAATTGCAGCAACAACAACAAAATCCACAACAAATGCAACAATATTCTGCAATGAGTGCAATGAGTGGTCAACAAGAAAATCAACAACAAAAAACTCCATTTGCAGTTGCTTATCCAGTATTTGTCTTTGTCAAAAAGTGAACAAAAAACTATTTTTGAACTCTATGAGACTCCTTTGTCTTTTTTAGAGAGGCAAAGGTCAATGACCTACAACAAAGAAAAAAACTCTCTTTTGTTCTCTTTTTTCTCCCTCATATTTTTACTCTAATAATACACATTACATGAGCTTCTCTCTAAACAACAACAATCATTTTTGCCATAATTTTAGAGACTGTATATCTTTATGTTGTGTTGAATTGTAAATTTTGCTTTTCTGTTTTTTGTTTTAATTGTTAATATGTTATTTACTCATGTAAAATATTCCCTCTCAATAAGTCTAATAATGATAAGCTCAATAATAATTTAATTTGATGAGCATTTCCTCCTCTGTTGACAATCTTTTCTAATAACAATTGATTGTATAAACTGTGTACTTAATAAATATATGCTGCAAATAAAAAAATTTTGTTAACGCATTTTCAATTCTATTGATTTAATTTTCCAAATGAAGTAAGTAAATATGTTAGAAAGAATTATTTATCTGTGTGTGGCATAAAAATGTATATGTATGTATATTGCGTGTGCATTCAACAAAAATTTTTATTATATTGTTAAAATGTAGTCACTGCAATGCACTACTTAAATACTGTTCGTGCTTTTGATAATCACCATAATAAAAGATTTAATTAACAAGGGAACTCTGCTAAATAGTTTTCAGCAGCATGCAATACATTATACACCCTAAAAATTCTTGTTTAAAAGTAGAAAAAAAATCTAGCCCTCATCATATCTACAATATTACTTGCATTATATAATTCACATTTCTAGTTTTTTTATTCGTCAAACCCCTTTATTTCTATCCTCGTTTACTTGTTTTGCATATATAACTATATTTCAAAGTGAGCACTTATATAAAAGGAGTAAGCTATAGTACATATCATCATTTTAAGCTTGTTGTTTCTAGCTCGTCTCAAATTAGCAACTATCCTTGAGCATCTATGTTATTCAGTATGTTCCATGAGTTGCTCTAATGATCATTTGACCAGTAAATTTTTTATAGATTGTCAGTAAGCCACTTGATGTTGTTATTACGTCGTACATAAACAAGTTTATATATCTGTGTATCCAGTTTATTTACTAATCAGTTTCCTTCCAGGATTCTTTTGTTGTGAAACTTCTTATTTTTACGAATATAGTGAATTTTTGAAATAAATTTAGCCATCATGTTTGCAGAACTGGCAGTATTTTTTATAACTTTACTTTCTATTTGGTACTGGATGGAAAATCGAGATACTAAACAGCCTCCAGGTAAGAAGATGATGAGAATCAATTAATTGGAGTAATTGAAAATTATATTTTAATACTATTACTAGGCCCAAGAAGATTTTGGGTTGTAGGAAGTATGTTCCAAGTAGCATTAGCTTCTCCAATACCACATGTTGGACTCGACAAATTATCTAAATATTATGGAGATGTTATGACCGTCAAATTGGGGGGTATGAATGCTTATGTAATAGCATCTGTTGAAGCTTTTAAAGAAATTTTAGTAATGTGGGAAGCTAACGAAAAGAGACAAGTAGTTGGAGTTATGTCTGATCGTTTGTTGGTAATTAAGAACTACTTTAATAGGAGCAAATGAAATTCAACATCATAATAAAATTATTTCAGAATGCTGATGTTGGAATTGCTTTCACTCATGGAGAAAAATGGATTGAAGTTCGTAAATGGTGTACGAAAACTTTACGGCAATATGGATTTGGAAAGAAAGCTGGTATGGAAGGTGGAATTAAAGAAGAGTTGGAAGATTTAGTTAAAGATATTAAAGATGAAATTAAGAAAAATGATGGAATATTTCATGCCAATGGATCCTTTTTTGAGTTATCTACTGTAAATCTCGTTTTTAGGTTTTAAACAAAATTCTATATTATATAGTAATAAATAAATATTATGTATTATATATGGTATATTTTCTGTTTAGAGCCATGTATGGATACAGATTTGCAAGGAGTTCTCGTCAATTAGTAGATCTATTGGACACTAGCCATAAATTTATGCGAGGTACAATAATGGGTACTGGAGACACTTCAGGTATATTACAGAAAGTGATTATTTGCATAAGTAAGTCAAATTATTTTGTCTTGTTTTGCATATAATAGGCATTTCCTGCAGTAAGACATTTGATGCCACCAGGATCTACTTATAGACTTCAACTTGAAAGTATTAACGAGATTCATGACTTTTCACGGGTAAAATTTTGAAAGATTAAGAAATGCAATTATATATAATCATTAATTTGTTTAATATGATTTACAGTCAATGTTCAGAGATTTCAAAAGTAAAGGAACATACAAGAAAGACCCTCAATGTTTTTTGGATATGTTTCTTCAACAAGTGGATGAAGAAGAAGGAAAATCAGATACATTTTTTACTGGTAATTGTATTAGGAAATTTATATTTTGACTATGTCATATTATATACTCAATTTTCATAATATATATATCGTTAGAAATGGACTATCTTGGAATTGCAATTGATCTTTTACAAGCTGGCAGTGATACAACATCAGGTTCAATTAAATTTGCTATTCTTATGCTTATGTTAGATCAAGATATTCAACGTAAATTACAAGATGAAATTGCAACTGTATGCCCTGATGGCAAACCACCGACACTTGAAGATAAACCAAAGTAATTAATTAATTAATATATGTAAAATATTTTTGTTGAGGCATCAAGCTACAAATGTTCTTCTTTAACATAGAATGATTTATGCCCAAGCTACAATTTTGGAAGTCTTACGTTGGTCAAGAGTATTAGTAAACTTAGTTCCAAGACAATTGTCACAAGATATTCATTACAGAGATTGGATACTCAAAAAGGACTCTGTTGTACTTGCCAATTTAGAAAGTATTTTTAATGATAAAGATATTTGGGAAGATCCTCAAGTTTTTCGACCTGAACGTTTTATTTCTCCAACAAATGAGATTATTCCTAAACTAGAAGAAATTGCAATGTATTCATTTGGAATTGTAAGTTGTCATATATATATAGATTATGCAATTATGTCGTCTGTTATGTAATGTCTGACGTTTAAAATATATAGGGAAAACGTGTTTGTTTTGGACAAGTAAGACACTATATTTTTTTCCTTATTCTAATATTAAATCGCAATTTATTAATAAACATATTTATTGTTTTAGGCAATGGCTGAGGCAGCTTTATTTTTATTTGTAACAACATTATTTACATGTTTCAATTTCAAGCCAGTACCTGGAGAAGAATATGATACATATCCTTGTCCAGGCATTACACAAGCACCAAAACATTTTCATACTCGTGTTGAAATTCGTCAAGAAAAATGAAAAATTACAGAAACAGCTTTAAACTTACATAAAATGACAAAAACATTTTTGTACAAATTGTACATTGTTTGAAAGTAAAATAGAATTTTATCTACTATGATGTAAATGTATTCCTAGCTATAATGACTTTCTATAACTATTCAATGAATAGTATTCATTGAACATTCATCACACATGCAATATTCAACTTATTATATCGATAAGAAGTAAGTTTAAGAAGAGAATTATGAAACATTTTATCTAAATTATGACAGAAGTTAAGAAGAGACATACTATTTCTACACTATGTTGATTGCATCAAGGACAAAACCAAAAGCATACATAAGGGAAAATATTCAAGTTCATTGAAACGAGTCGATAATTTCCTGGAAGTTTCCTTTTGTGGCAACTGTCATAACAAATGTACTCTACAGCTAGACATAAACTCTCTACATTTCTATGTGCATATAAAAGAACTGTCATTATGAAGTCATGAAAAGTCAGTAGCAAAATGCA
>VCNE01006874.1:0-76958 GCA_009869805.1 Oncopodura yosiiana
AGTCATCCGAGTCAGATGTACCTTCACCTCTACTTTCCTCAAGATCTATAGTAAGATTATCATTATTATTATTTGTTGACATTGTAGCAGAAGTAGCAGCTATTGTAGGAGGAGAAAGATGATGAGGTGACTTACTTTTATTGTCATCATTACATGGAGAGCTTTTTCCACTGCCAACATCAGAGCTACCATCAGTCTTGAGTCCCCATTTACTTTGACCTGAACTTGAGAGTAGAGACGTGACTTCACTCATAAGTTTAGAGCCTTGTGGTTCCAATACTCCTCCACCAACAACAATGTCTTCAGATGACTCTGGATGAAAGTATGACTTGTGCATACGAAGTGAGTAAATAGATTGGAAGGAACGATTACACAAGTTACACTCATGTTGTTGTTGTTGCTCTGTACTATTACTACCCTGTTGTTGTCCATTGTTGTTGTCTAATATAGAGTCAATATTATCTTGTTGATGCTGTAAAAGTGACGATGATTGTTGTTGTTCATCATTAGCATTACTACCACCACCACCACTTGTCGAAAATAATGATGGAATAGACTGGAATGGAAGAAGAAATGGTGGAAATGATGGTATAAGTAGTTTATGTTTTTTCACAAGATGATTTCTTAGTAGAGACTTTGATAAAAAATCTCGAAAGCAAAATTGACAAGTATTTTCATAATTTTTATTTAGATCTTTGGCTATAATGTCAGATGATGATGAGTGTTGTTGTTGTTGAAGGGAAGACATTTTCATAAATGGAGAACAGTCTGAATTTGTATCATCCATAGCTTCATCATTTGTATCAGGAGTTTTAGTATCAACAAACTCGATTACCACCATCTCCCATAGAATAAGACTCATGTAGTAGTAATCTATCTGATGGTAAAATTTCACCTTCTTCTTCATTGTTGTTATCTTCACCATCGCCACCACCAGTAGAGTCTTCATCCATTTTAGCCAAGTCTAATCCTAATGACTCGGCCAATGTCTCATGTTGTTGTCCTTGTGAGTTTTTGTTGTCTAATTGAAAACCATTTGAAAATGTTAAACTTTGTCCATTAGAACTTCCTCCACCACCAGTAGTTGTAGTTCTTGTTGTTGAATTTTTATTACTGGTATTTGAACCTTTTCCACTACTATTTGAATTTGAATTATGATCTAATGGAATCCCATGTATTTTTGCTTTATGTCTCTTGAGAAAATACTTGTTACAAAATTCCTTTTGACACAATTCACAAAATGACTCACGTTGATGTTGCGGAGGAGCTCCTGAAGGTCCTGTAGTAGAAGAAGAAGACAAGTTGTTGTTAGTTATTTCACCAACACTACTACTACTACTACCCAGTTTATTACTACTAATAGAGTCAACAAGAAAACCCATTGAAAATGGTTTTAGCTCTGAATTAGTAGTACTAGTAGTAGTAGATGATGATAAACTTGAACTCTGTGCTTGTTGCTGCTGTTGTTTAGATCCAAGAGAATAAACTGTACCTCCAGAAAGTGAATGAGACATTGATTTAGAAGATGATGAGGTGGTGGCATTGGTTGTTAGTGAGGAATTATTATTATTTGATGTTGTTGTTGATGCTGAGGATAATTGTTGGACGGGAGTTGTAGCACTTAGAAATCCTCCTCCACCACCAGAACTATTAATTGGTAAAGCAGCAGCAACTGCTAAACTTTGAGCTGCCATTACTTGAGTCATTCCAAGAGTTGGTGGAAGTTCAGAGTACACACCATGCTTATTAGCTTTATGTGTTTTAAGAAAGTATTTATTACAAAATTCCTTGTTGCAAAGGTCACAATATGCTTCAGGATTAAATATACGATGTGGTGGAATGTTTTGAATAACAGAACTATTATTATTTGAAGTAGGATGACCATTGTTGTTGTTATGATTATTATTAGTTGTTAGGTTAGAGCCACTTGATGATGAGGAAGTAGATGTTGGTGTTCCTGCTTGTTGTTGATGTTGATGAGAATGACTACCACCACCACCACTTTGTTGTTGTGATGAAAAGAAGCCAGAGACATTAGGAAATAATGCTGAAAAGGGACTTGACGTAGTCAATGGAAATAAACTTGGGGAGAAAGACGGAGGGATTGTTGTTACTGATGATGGCGGTGAGCTTCTGTTTCCAATGGATGTGATCCGATTACATTGCTGTGAGTCTTTGGTCCCTTGTCCACCAATATCAGTCTTGTGGTCATCAAAATGATGACGAAGAATAATATTTTGATGATGATGATGATGAGCAGCAGCACTTTCACTTAGAGCATCTTCATCATCATCGTCTTCATCTTCTTCATTATTATTTTCATCATCTACATCCATACCAACGCCATCATTTTCTTCATCATCATCATTATTAGAATCATTTTCATATTTAGTTAAATTCAATGGAAATTGATGATGATGACGTCCACCACCACTTTTTCTATTAGTGGAATAAATTTCTCCTAATTCTCTTGCCTCAGTGTTGTCAAATGCAACTTGTTGGCTGCCACTTTCATCACCGCCACTAGTATTATTATTATTGTTGTTAGTTGTAGGAGTAAGTGATGAGTCAAGTGATGCAGGAATTCGAACAGGGCGAGATTGTTTCCTTCTCTTTTTCCCACCGTCTTTAGATTCAAGGGTAGTAGGGTCAAGGAATGATGAGGATGAGTTGTTGTAATTCTTAGATTCCTCTTCGCCTGTAGTAGTAGTAGTGATGTTTGGAGCCACTGCTGACTCATCATCAGCAAATGTCCAAGTGTTATTCTCACCACTTTGAGGAGCTGTATTATTATTATTATTATTATTAGTTCGGTGATGATGATGAGTGTTGTTGTCTTCATGTCCTCCGCTTTCAAAACTACTGTTACTCTCTACTCGACAAGTGTCATCTTCATCAGGTGAAGGTTCTAGTGATGTAGTATGGAGCCCACCTCCTGTTGGCCCGCCATTTAGTGTTGCTGTTGTTGCCATAGTAGGGAATTCCCAACATTAACTTTTGAAATGGCCTTTACTGACCAAACGGAAGGCGGGGTTGTTGTTGTTGTTGTTGCCGTCACCAACAGAATGCCCTATGACAATAAGAAGAAGAAGAGAAAAAGTCATATTTAAGCATTCAGTTCAGAGAAAGCATTCAAAAGATGAGAGAGACATAGACTTCTAAACTTATATAGTAATCTTTGGAGAGCACTTTTTGCTACCACTACTTTCATAGCATAACATGGAAGTAAAAAAGTGATAAAGTCAAACTAAACTGACTCATCACTAGTGGAAGAGTCTATTTAAACGCTATATATAATGTTGTTGAAACTCTGTATTTTTTTTCTTTTCCAACATGCTTACATAAATTCTCTTTTGAGCTCTAAACTGACAAAACACTGTTTCATTTGGATTTTAGCTTTAACTATGGCTAGGCTTGACTTTTCTCTCTCTCTCTCTGGCTTGACTCAAACTCAACTATTGATTTCTATGAGAGCACATGCATCCAATTCAACTAAACTCTACTAAAGCAAATTACCTCTACACCTACACTTTCTCTCTACTCTACAACTCTCAAACTTTTTTTGGTCTTACGACAAAGTCGTGTTGTCATGTTTATACTATGTGCATTACACAAGGTTTATTAGTGTACTACAGTGTTTGATAGATATTACAGTATAGTATAATCGAACATAGTTTTAATTCTGATGGTATGACTTTATGTTGTTTGGCACACTATTGTAATATGATCATATACATAACTCGTCCCGTGCTAAACTGAGTGATTAAGAAAAGGCGCATGCTAATTACAACTATCTAGTTTTTAGAACATAACAGTTTGTGATGCGATGTTACATTACATACATACAAAGTGATGGAGAGAGAGAGAGAAAGAAAAAAGAATCGATATATAAGTTCCGTTTCGAGATGATTGGCAATTGGCTCTTGTTGTTTTCTAGACTAAAATTTTATATATGTACTGCTGCACATGAGAAGTTATATAAAGTTTTTTTTATATAGAGAAGGTTAGTTTAATTGCTTCATGTTCTTATCTACTTATATCGCCTGATATATGACGTGGACGTATATAATATAATATACATTTATATATACCTATATACTGTTTTGTATATCATATCCTATATCCTAAGAGTGGAGTAATTGCGTAATTTCCTATATCAGGAAACATGGGCCGTCCTCTTTTTTTACAATCGTGACATCGTCAGCTTTTCTGTCTTCCCTGTCCTCAAACTACTTTTTAGAAAATATCTAACCTAAAAAATGAACTTGCATAATATGAACCATTGCCTATGTGGCCGACGATAGCCTATTGAAAATCCAATTCAAGAAATCTCAAGACCTTGTTTTTTTCTTCATTGTCGGGAACGTAATAATATTAAAAGAAAAGAGACAGTAGGCTTAGAGAAAAAAGACAAGAAGAGAAAGAGAGAAGAGAGCAGAGTTGACGCTTTAAGCTGTTTAGCAGATGTAGTAAAAGTTTAAGCTGTAATACACAGAGACTCTAAGTAAGAGAGAGAGAGAGAAAGATAGAAAGAGTGTTTAGTTTTAGGTTTTCACTCTCTGTGAGAGAGTGAGCTATGCACACAATATGATTCTCAAGTCAACTCTCTTTCCAACAACGTGTACATATATATATTCCATTCTCTACTTTTCTCTTTCATCTATTACTTACTTACACTAGAACTTCTATATATCGAACAAGTATATGGAAGCATACTAATATTTCCTTTTTCTCTCTGCTGGATAGAAATGGATGGATATATACTTTTGTATATATATGAACGAAGGAGTAATTGGACGAGATGTTGGGTCGATGAGACTACGTTACGTTGAGTATTACTCAAAGTAGTTATAGATCTGAGAGAATGTACATATAAAGCATATATATTGTAGTAACTAGATTAGTTACTTAAAATATATATGAAGTTATGACGTTGTACCTTTTAATTTCACTGAGAAATAAATGTTTTAAAAATTTGGTCGAAATTCAATGACCACTTAGTATATGAACGAAGGAGTAATTGGACGAGATGTTGGGTCGATGAGACTACGTTACGTTGAGTATTACTCAAAGTAGTTATAGATCTGAGAGAATGTACATATAAAGCATATATATTGTGTGTGTGATGTGATGTTACAATCTGGAATCTAGTTGAGCGATCAGAAAATATCAGGAGAAAGAGAGAGAGAAAAAAAAGAAATGGAAAAATATCCACACAACCACTATGCCATACCATGCCACTCAAAATCTTATATGTACTTACAATACATTTCATAGTTTCATACATGAATGTAATATATATATTCTTCAAGTCTAAACATAGTATAAAGTATTATACATTATACACATGGAGAGAGAGAGAGAGCTAAGTTGAAGTTGGTGATGGGGATTTTTCTTCTTTTTTCTCTACTTTCTTTTCTCATTTTCTCTCTTCTTTGAGAGTTGAGAGTTGAAGGGGAAGTATTATAGAAAAAAAAGCAAGAGCATGCGCTTATACAAAAAAATTCTGATAACATTTTTTGTCATTTTGCCAATGCAATCGAAATGAAAAGAGCCAATTGATTTTCTCCCAATTTTTTCCTTGTTTTCTCTTTTCCGTACTTTTGCTCACTCTTAAGCGCGCTAAGTTGCTCTCTCTCTCTCTCGTCTCTCTTACTCTCACTAGTTATTTTTTTATCTATATATATCCCTTTTACATTTTTCTCTTCCTTCTCTCTCTTTTTATCAGTGGCACAAAAGTCTTGTCCTGTCTTTCACTGGCATGACACTCTCTGTCTATTAAAAAGGAGCCAAAGTTCACCAATGTCAATAGAAAAACGGCAATGGGCTATTTGTAGAATTAATAAAAATTTGTAGTCAACTACAAAGCCTATATGCATATACGTATATACTATAAGATACCTACACTTACATTGTAAATGGCCTATTGACATTTTAAAATTGACTACTTGTAGTCTTCTTTTGCCATATCATAATTTGATGACCTTTATTCTTCTCTCTAACTACAAGCGGATCTCAAATATCCCCAAATGTATACTTGTCACACACTACTACGTCATAAGAAAACACACATGTCTCAATATATATGTATATAAATATAAATGGTATATATGACTGTCATGTACAGCTCAAATTTCTTTGAATTTAGAAGAAGTGTTTTTGTTATTGTCTGTAAGAGTCAATAATCCTACACATAATGAAATGACTCGTGCTACAACAACAAATAGTAAGTATGAGAGACAGTCATTACCATTAGACTATATGGCCGAATTCATATAGAAGAATAGGAATAGATATAGTATATATACATTACATTGCCTTTTTTAAAAAGAAACATTATGAAGAAACAGACAAGAGAGAACAATAGAAGGGAAAGCATATACATATATATGATGATGACAAGATCTGAAAAGAAATCCGAGACGATATAAAGTGAGAGAGAGAGAGAGAAGAAACAGACAAAAAACAGTCCGTTTATTCTATTCTTAAACCTGACATTGGAATACACATTAGAGTGACGGTGATTTCATTTCTTTTTTGCACTTGTCGAATCTAAAGTTGGTCATGAATAGTAAATTGAAACGGACATGTTACGAGATCATGATCTTTCAACAGAGATTTTGGTATAGAAACTACTCTGAGGATGCTACTTATGGTTACTAGCTATTTATATAGGTACATATGGGAAATGTATAAAGCTTTATACATTTGTAGACAGATATACAATATATATATATATATGCGAAAACCTCACTCATGACAGACTTCCTTTTTTGTAGATATGTGTATATATACACATATATGCTTGTATATAGCTCAAAACTTTTTCTCAATGAAAACTTTAGAATTTTATAGAGTCAAAGAGACCTAATATATAGTAGGGGTGCACGAGTTTTGTCAAGTGAGGAAAAACTTTAGAGCAACTAATCCTGAAAACTGAGTCAAGTTGAGTTTGAATATAACCTGCATGAGTACACATGATCGTGTCATTGCATTGCCTTATATCTATATATGATGTGGAAAGATGAAGAAAAAAGAGAGAGAGAGGAAAGAGAGTTTGAAGAGTGTAAAATGTGCGTAGTATATAAAAAGGAGCGTCGAAAAGGGTTTCTTTCTATTTCATTCACTTTTTTAAACTCTCTCTCTCTCTCTTTGTAGTATCAAACTGTACAGAGCATGCTACTATATATATATCTATATGGTATGTGTGTGTATTGCATTTCATTCACAAACTCCATTTCAACTTTACAGACTAGGTTACTATACCAGTAGTTGTTTATATATAAGTATATATGTACTTTTTAAAAAGGAAGGAAGAAAGTTTACAGTTTCTAACCTCCAGTTTGCAGAGAAGGTCCAAAAAGTACAGAAGAAGAGTAACTCAAAGTTGTTGATACTTTATGCTCTTGTTGACAATCGTTATTTACGTTCTTGACAATCATGCACAACAAGGTTGGAAGTGGACTTTTTTGCATATGAGACGTGATGATATTGTCACTAATGAGAAAATTGGTCGCAAACATGCTCCACTGGATGACAACAAATGACAAGAAATTGAATGTCAATAACTATGTTACTCCTCACCTAAGACACTACCAACAATAATAACACAAACTGAGAGAGAACACAATAAGAAAACATAAGCTATGGTTGTTTTATATAATGTAGAAGGCGAACGACGAGAACAAGAGATATAAAACACACGTATACTTTTGTAACGTAACAAACAGAGGAAGCGTTTTGCAACTAACAAGTGGTTTGATTTTGATTTTCTCAGCTTTCTCTCTCTTTCTTGACGTTTTCTTTTTTTACTCCAGCATGCTATACGCATTCACTAACTCTCATAGTAAGAGAGTCTCATTCGTTTCGTCTCAATTTCACTTTACAGTTTTTATCAACCAATTTGTTCTTTTATACTTATGTATAACTTATACACATAACCACTTGATTTTAGTACATATCAAAAATTCCTAATCGAAAGACTTCTTATAAGAACTACTTGTCAATGACTCACTCTTGCACTTAAAAATATTCACACTAATTGTTAACTTACTGAGAAGACTTGACTTGACGGTGTTTGACAGAATTTGTTGAACATATATTATATATTTACTCACACCTTGGAAACTTTCCTCTCGACTAATGAATAAGGCAGTCTGTCAAAAAATTTCTCATTATGTCTCACCACGTCACATTCACTCTTTATAACTTGAAACAAAAAACTGTCTGTAAGTAAACACGATGTCATTGCAAAAAAAACACTTGTCACACTATGTCTATATCTCTTCTCTCTCACACCAACAGACTTTTTGTACAATGTGCAATGTTTTTTTGTTATTATAATTAACTTTTATACCTGTGCCTATATTTATATGCTAATTCTTAATTAGCAAGTAGCACGTGTAATAATATATATATATCTGTATATTCTGTAGTTTAGGATAAAAGTCTCCGTCGATAACAATGTTTGTAATTTAGTAATATCTCTCTTGCTCTTAGCTATCTCTGTAATAATTGTGTATATATATATGTTTTATCGGAAGGAGCTTAAGAAGACAAAATGTATAAGTATATATCAGCCGTATAACGTTGGGGAGAGTTAGTAAAAGTGTTATATTTTTTTGTGGAGAGAACTAACTGTTTTCCCTTCTCTCTCCATCGAGGAACAGAATAGATGAAAAGAGAAGAGAGAGAACATAACTCTGAATAGTTTTGCTCATGCGTTTTTCTCATTCCCAAACACATTTTACTACTATACAATGCTAAAATAAAATTTCTCTTTCTTGTCTAGGTCCTCTATCACATTTATTACTTCAGCTATATTGTATTATACATATATATACAATCGGAGCTTTTGTTTGTGTTTTGGAACTACTAACTATTATATTATATACAACTAGTACTTATTATTATGTATGATTTTTATATATTATTTTAAGATTCCTAATGCTGCATGAATGATACTTTAATTATGAATAAACCTTCAAGAAGATGCAACAACAACAACAACTGAAATTCATTAAATTCTTTTTTATTTTTCGTTAATTGATATCTTATATACATATGATAGCATGAATTGATTAAATATATTGTTATAGTCATTAAGTACTTAGCAATATATAATATTATAACACATTAAAGTTCACACGTTTTAAAGTAGAGAAACTAACTTATTAGTACAGTAGGTACACAATAACGCAAATATATATATATATATGTATTTATATTTTATAAGAAAGAAGAGGAGGAAGTTGGTAATTGGTTGTACATTTATACTCGTCGTATTATATCTGGTACATGTGAATGAACATCAAGAATTATTAAATTATGATAAGAAGTAAATCTATAAACTATAATTATAACAATAATTATTGCAACAATATAAATTTTTTTTAAATGATCTATCTGTGATGTCTAATTACCTTTTGATACGATTTTTACATCTATCTCTGTAGTCTGCTTGTGCTAATTGGTAACTATTCATAATTTCTATAAATGTTCGACGGAGAGTGGAATGTTGAGTTTTTCTTATTCTTAAATTGGGTGGTAATCCACTACCACTTTCTTCAGGTGTATTTTCTACTTCTTTCATAATTACTCTCTCCATTTCTTTCAATTTATTACGAATAGATTGTGAACTTCTTTTAGTAGTATGGGATAAGTTAAGATAAGAAAGGTTTAATATTCGTTGAAATCTAGTTGTCTACAACTTGACCATTGTTTGCTGACAACTCCTTGTCTCCTTTGGTCCAACATTTTACTATGGCCTATCTCATTTCCACTAGCATCAAGTCTTGATAAACTTGCTGGAGGTTTTGGTGTTCTTGGTTCTTGGAGAACGAAGTGATGCAAAATTATTTGAACTTGGTCCAGCAGATAGTAGAATTCCTCCACCAGATGTATTTGATGGATTATTTGATGTAGCTACTAAAGGCGATGATGGAATGAGTTCTTGTTGTTTTTGATGATCATTTGTTGTTAATTTTATGGCAGGTAGATTGGCAGTTCCATTTGGATTGTCGACTACGTAGAAGGGAACCACGTTAAAATCTGGACCAAAAAATGTATTTCCAGTCAACGTGTGTCACGCTTTCCATTCTCTTTCCATCGAGAGAAGAGACCTAAAAGAGTAAGGGAGGCTCTCTCTCTCATACATTGTAATAGTTTTCTCTTCTACATAGGACCTACTACTATCACCTAGTGATGAGAAGTGGTTAATTTTAACCGGTTATGAGCTAAGTTTTCGGTTACGGTTATGGTTCTGAGACTCATCGGTTCGGTTACAGAGTTTATCGGTTAACGGTTAACCGACTAAATGCACAATCTACTGAGAAGTGTAGATTCTACACTGTAGAAATGATTACGGCAGCACATTTTCTAGCCGCGTATATGGAATTTTCACCTGGATCCAAAAAAAGAGAGCTAAAGTTGACAAACATTAATTGATTCAATGTCTTAAGTAAGTATTACAAATTATTTTTGTCCACTTGCGAACTGAGAAAATACACCAGAAGTAACAGATCAAAATCAAACTACTGAAAGCGCCTCTACTGATGATAGTCAGTCTTGTGATGTGATCGGGACAAAAAGTAACTTTGTGTAAACAAATAAGGATATTCTTGCAATTTCATCGACCTCAATTCCAAGTGAACAGGCCTTTTCAAAAGCAGAAGATCTAATTACTAAGAAAAAAACAGATTAACAAAGAGTTCTATTAGAGCTATTATGTGTCTACAGTCATGGAATAAATATCAGTGACTCGTCGATTGCATATTATAGAATATACATTATAAGAATTGAATTAAATATATTAAATTGCATTGCATAACTAGTTTTTTGTAATGAGTATTAAATTTTTATTTACTTCTTCATATTTTTATTCACTTGAGTTGAAAGAGTGAATATATTTGCATCTCGTAACTCATTTTTTAATTTTTGCAATGTTATCCGGTTATAACCGATTAACCGTGTCGGTTATGGTTTGGTTACGAGACTCATTGGTTCGGTTAAGCGAAAGCGGTTCGGTTATGGTTCGGTTACTATCGGTTAGTTAACCGGTTAACCGTTTTCCCAACACTACTATCACCAACTTGAGAGTAGTATGATGATAATACGATGCTCTCTCTCTCTGTGTCTTTTCTATTCCTCGTGTTGTGTGTAGTATGTAGAAGAGAGAAAAGTATAGGAGATACATTCCTAGAGGTATTTTAGTCCAACGTACAGCTCGTACTATTCTGATGCTAAACTCCTACATTGACAAAAGTTATATAGCCTATATATAAGGTATGGACTAGAAGTATAAGAGAAAGAAGACTCATATAGAAAGTTAGATGTCGAATAAGTAGTAGTACACATTAAAAGACATTGCATCTGGTAAACTAAAGGCTTGTCTTCTACTCTTATTCCTTGTACTTTTCTATTTGAAACTCTGTATATTTCTACTACTAACTAACTTACTATATATAAGTAAGTATGTATATACAAGCGACCACGGCAAGCCACGCAATCGCCCGAAATACAATCGATTGAAATGACGGAAAGCAATATGAAATTCTCCACTTTCCTCCCTATTGGCCATGGGATTTTTGCCCCAAAATTTTTCTCATCACCCCTCCCATTTCCGATCTATATACATTTTATTTTTTGATTTTTTTTCTTCTTCTTCTTCTCATCTCATCTTCTTTTCTTTCGCTCTCTCTCTGTGTCTTTTGGGCTTGTGTGTGTGTGTCGAGTGGAGTGGTTGATGTATCAAGTTATGTGCCAGGCTGAGAAATTTGAAGAGAGCTAGGAGCAGTCTGCTTTTGAGAACGAGAGAGTATACACATTATTGGAAAAATGTGTGTACAAGCTTGAGACATAGAAAGAGAGAGAAAAAGTTAATAGTTATAGTTAGCAAGTAGTAAGAATAAAAGTTGCTACATAGTATATATATATATAGTATATATCGACACTAATCTAAAATCTATATCTATATTACTACTCTCTCTCTCTCTTTTCAACCAGCATGTCTTTTTGTTATATTCCATTTTTATACTTTTGGGTTACTAATAATTTTTCTTCTTTTCCGTCAGCGTCTAAGCACTAGAACATACATTCTAGAACTTAATGTGCAAGTTCTTTGCAAATTGTGTATATATACTCCTCTCCAACTATATATACTCAAGTTAAAAGAAAAAAAAGGATTTCGGTTAAAAAGTCATGTAAAAGTATATTAGGCTTAACTTTGGTGAGAGAAAGAGTATCGTACATAAGGCTAGAAAGCAAAATTGAAATCAAGTTGGAAGGAAGCAAATGCTTTTTTTTCCTTAAAGTTGTGAAAGTTTCAGATAATTCTTTATATATACTTTACTACGTATTGTGCAATGCTATATGAGGCTTGAAGAGCTAACTATTACATGTATATACATACACACACATATATATATATATATATATATATATAGTACATATTTGATTGACTTTTCTTTTTCTTGTTTTTCACTTTCCATGTGTTTTGTACCAATCGGTTCAAAGTTCCTCTTTTATGCACCTATTTTTCTTTCTCGTCTTTCTCTATAGAAACTTATGTATTATGACCACCAAACCAATGTAATGCGTGTAGTCTAAACCAACTCTCTCTCTCTCAAGCTCTTATAAAAGTGTTTTCAACACACTTGTTTCCGCAATTCAACCAACTTTATTGGATGTATAGGTGAGCTATAACTATTTTTGGAGTAGAAGAAGTAGTAGTAGAGACCTTATATACTCTCTTCATATGTACTTGTATAGTGATGGTATTGATATTACTACTGGTCATATGAACTCTCAACAACCAGAGTTGTAACACTTTTTCATTTGAGTTTACATACCCGTGTACGCCATAAATAATACGCAATCTTTTGAAGACGTATTTTTGATGAAAAATTTAGTAATTTAATTATAACGTGAAATATAAATTTTGTAGTGCATTTAGCTTTCCTGTTTTGGGCGTTTTGATTTTCTTCAACAGTTTTGACAAAGATTCAAAGTAATTAATTTTTTAATATTTTTTAAAATCAGAAGTCGCAAGTCTAATTACAATTCTTATGATGCTCCATATTAAAAAAAAAGTGGTGTGTGTCAATGAGACATTGCCTTTGTAAAATTCGACACTCATACAGGGGCACTATGAGATAGATTGACCTCGTTGTTTTTATGACAAATGTTGTTATATAGCCCTGAGAGTATGTGAATAAAATTTCAATGACCTGTGACCTCTGTGTCAAAATATTTCGAAGGATATGCATCACGTATTACTTATGGCGTACACAGTATATAGAAATAGAGAGAGAGTTTGTGTGTTGTATATGTACATTGACAAGTTTCCGTTTAAAACTTCTTATGGCCACTTTCTCCACAAGAGAGTTTTTTCACTTCTTTTTTTTCTCTCTCTCTCGAGTAGCTTTTACTACTACCAAGAATGTATAGGATAAGTGCTTATACTTTGCCATATGGTATACAACAACTATAGTAGAGTAGAGTGCTAATAGTTTGAAACCAGACTGGGTTTTTTCTTCTTCAGAAACACAAGAGAGCATTTTACTCAATCCACACAAGCTCATTTGAGCTGTTCACAAGCTCATCTTTTTTACTTTCCAGAACAGAAAACACGTCGTTCGTCTTTCTAGTAAATCCAAGAGTTTCTATATAGCTATTTTTTATATTCCATTGACTTTGACTTGTGTGTGTAACGCCTTAAAGTCATGAACCAATTGGCATTTGTATGATCCTTCTATAGTACTAATGTGTAATTATTACATATATATATATATATAGAATGACGATGGCAACAGGCATTCAGTCCAGTTGATATTGTTGTACATATAATCCTTCGTGTTGTAGTTCGCTTTTCATCATCATCATTGTGTTCAAGTACTACGAACTACCATCACGACAGTTAGACTAGAGTTAGGCATAAGCTGTATACATATATATTAAAATATACTAAGGAGTTGTTGTTATGATGATTTTCATCTAAAAGTATATGCTCTACTTTTTGGAAGCAGTAGCAGAAGTGTAGAGATACAGACTAGGGTTCTTGGTTCAATTACTACCAAGAGTATAACTTCTTTTTGTATCTCTTATGCAATTACTCGTTTGATATTTCATTTTATGTTCTTTTCTGACATGGAATTCCACAAATTAAAATTGAGACTAGTTAAGTTAGTTCCCTCGTCTGTTTGTTGTCTACTGGCCGAGTGTAGCGACACATTCTACTAGTACTGTAGTAACATTTTATATAGAGCTCCTGACCAAAAGCCGTCATTTTGCTTCTTTAAGTAGTCTTCGAGAGAAAAGAAGCACATCAATGTGTCAATGGTCACCCATTAATGTCATCCGTCACTTACAGACGACCCAGGCCAGTCTATTCAGATCATTCATCAATCTCTAAATCTTTTTTTGTATTCTGGCAATGTATAGAATTTTTTCTGGAGAGTATAGGAAATATCATTGAACTATATATACTATACATATTATATATGTGAATGACATTTTTTTTTGGAAAAAAGAAAATTTCATTTTAGCTCAAAAAATGTAGCATTAAATTTGACTATTAGAAGAGAAACGAAGCCGTATACATATATATTGATACAAAAAGGCTCCTAGGATTAAACTGACCATTTATGTATTACATATTATGACATGACTCTTTAATATATACCCTCTACTTTAATAACATTAGTGTAGAGTAAAGTATATATACATGAGAGATTTTGTCCGTGAGTTGAGGAATATTATAATAATATTTAAATTACTTTTTCTTCAAAGGCTTCCTCTAAATATACTTCAGAATAGATGATATGAAAAGCTACTGTTGCTAGCACTTTCTCATATCTACTCTACATATTGTTAATTTTGAGCCATTTCATCAATCAGTAATGCAACAATTTCATCAGCCTCACGTCACTTTTCATTTCAATGCCTTGTCATGAAATCCAATCAACACAACAGAACATGCTCAACATCAACACTCTCTCTTCTCCTAACAATTTGAGCTTGATGCATACAAGAAAATTTATAATAGCTTTCCCCTATTATACATATATCTTTTCATGTATTTATTGCCAACATTTATACATGCTAAAATATTCTGCTGTACATATAAAATTTAGTTGCCCCTCTTGATATGTATTATGTTGACATCATTGGAATTTTGTTACTGTAAAACTGACTTGAGTGAAAAATTTCATAGAAAATCCTTCAAAATTTTTACTTTCTTCCTATTTAGTAAAGTAACCAATATAAATCATTCTTTTAATATAAGTTGACTAGAAATATGAGTTCAAAGTTTTCATGACACTTTTATACTGGATTTGGGATAATATTTTTAGGTCTCATTGACAAAAAGCTTGAAGTATCTTATGTCACTTTGTATGAACACTTATGTCAATTTATTTTTTGACTTGACTTCTACTTCCATTGCTCTCTTTACAAACTGTTTAGTACTCTATATATCTATGTATACTGTAATATATCTGTATATAATGTAACAACGCACACTCATTCTTCCACTCCAACTCTTTTAACTCATCTCTTGTTGTAGACTACTTCAACACTTCCGCTACAAACTCTAGTAAAAAGCTAAGAAAGAAACTCATTCCACTTATGACAAAATGGACAAACATTTTGTGAAAAGTTGAAACATGATCAACTTGTCAAATTGTGTTGATGTTTTGAAAGTTCATAATAATAGACATAAATTCCTTCATTGCTGTCGTCTACAGCACAGCAACGATTAGTTGTTATGTTGTGGGTAACAATCTTTATCATAAAGGGCACATGAGATACTACTAAAAGGTACAAAAGTTGCTGACTTTGGACAAACTCTCTTTCGAGTCAAATGATGATTCAAGATATATAAAATTCATTTTCAACAATTAGATTGTGATTCTCAGCAGATTTTTTATGATAGTGTGATAAAATAAAATGATGTTACTCCAATAGAATCAAAAAACTCCATGGGCCAAAGATACAAGTTACTGGGGCATTGTCAGAATAGAAATAAGGAACAAAGTGAAAGCTACATTCAGTATCAATCTTTTAAGAAACATTGGAGCCATCTTTAGTTCTGATTTCTCATCATTTGCTTTCACCTTAGCTGTAAAGCTAAAGAAAACAAAGAAAATATACATAAATTGAGAACAGATAACTGGATAATGCAAGAATTAAAGTAATACTTTATTTATTAGTAATAACAATATGTAAATTTTGCATTGCAAGAGTTATAATATTTCATGAAGTTAATTTTAAAAAACGGGTTATGGAGATATATATTATGAAGAATGAGTCACTGGTCTGATTTCCAATGCTAATTTTTCAATCGACACATAATGTAAAATTGTAAACATATTAAAATCTGAAACCAATTTTTGCTATTGTGAAAATTCAGGCATAATTGCTCTTATGTGGAGGTGCGTTGCTATATGATTCTGAGTAGCACTTAATTAGTCTGTGCAAGAGAACTCTTGAGTCAGGAACATTTTTTGTATTTTGGACTTCAAATAATATGTACAGAGCTCATTAACCTTGCAATTTTAAATTTTACAAAGTTTGCTGGTTATCAAGGCATCATAATTTATGATTCATAAACATTTTTTATTAGAATGAAATATTTACTCCTTTTAGAGTTTTAAAAACAATTGAAAAATAAGCTTGCGGAAATAAGAGAATATAATAAAATAAAACGATACAAGTACTAAAACTTGTCTACATAAAATTATACAAAAATATTTCAGTTGAAATATGTTTCATTGAATTTAGTACTAATATTATTAGTATTACATATATATATATATAATAGATCAATAATTTATGAGATAAATGGTTGTAATTTAATTGTTCAGCAAAATTATTATTATTATTATATATTATTTCATAGATCTCCTCCATCTGTTTTTTCTTTCTCTTTCTCTCTCTTCAAAAATAGAAATTTCAACAAAAAGATAATTTTATTCCCGTCAATCCTCCGCCTCCTTCTTTTTCGTTACGATATGGATAATATTTATTAGTAATTATTTCCTAAAAATGTTTAAATACATAATTTAATTAATCTAATTTGTCTACAAAAAATGTATTTGAAGAGAAACTTACAACTCCAGCAGAAGTTTTTGAAAACTTTTTAGCAGCTGCGAAAGAATCAAAAATATGATGGCGTTTGACAATAATCTGATTTTTGTCTCCAGTCTTAATGCTAACTAGCTCATTATTCAGGATACCTACGAGACAACATCTTCTCACTCTTATGATACCATCTGAGCTGAAAAATAATGGAAAATAGACTTCTGAGCCTGGTAGCAACTCTGAATCAGTTTGCGATGATAGCCTCTTTGGCTTTCCATAATTAATTTTTTCAATAGATTGCCGTTTATTTGGCCGGATACGTTCATCGTCTGCTACTTTCTTAGTCTTATGTTGATGCTGAGCACCATTATTGGTATCATTTTTTAATTTTTCGTGTTCATTATTAATGTTGACATCTTTTGTAGGTACTAATTCAGGAATTGTATTTTCTTCTTCTTCTGTATTCTTTTCAATTTCCTCTGCAGTATTTTCAGTTTCATTGCTTTTTGAAGATGTTGAAGGCATAGATGATTGATTGTTATCATTAAGATTTTTAGCACCATCATCATCAGTTGATTCATGATTTTCTTTATTTTGATGATGTTCAGATGTTATTTCATGATTTTCTTGATGTTCAGATTCAATTTCAATGATACTAGGCCCAATGGTCACTGGCACTGATTTACCATAGATCGTTATATCATAAACTTTACAGTTAGTCGACTTAGGTGTACCATCTTCATATTCTTGTTCCTTTGCTTCACCAGTATTTGACAATTCTGCTGTACTCTGAGACCCCGATTGACCTAATACATTTATACATATATTTTAAAAAGATTTTACTTGCTACTAGTTAGTAAGTAAGCGCAACGATTGAGCTGCTTGAATACTTAAAAAAATTGTAAATTATTTCTTGTTATTAATACTTATATGTTGTAATACTTACCTTCACCACTATTCTGCTTCTCAATTTCGCGAGAGAGCACATTAGGAACTAATTGTTCTTGTTGATCACTAATTCTCACAGTCTTTGTTGTCAATTTGTTAGAAGAATTATTGTTACTTTTCTTTTTTAATGAAGAACGTAAAATATCTGTAATTCAAAGCATATCGGAAAAAATTAAATAAGTACTCAGTTAAATATGAATAAAGATAATAAAAGCTTATTAAATAACAGGTGTCTAACTTTTACGAATTTTCATCAGTTCTCGTCCAAAAGTAGTTTGCTCTACTGTGTCACTCATCATTAGTGAGCGAAGACTAGTCTCGAACAGCTTTTCGATTTTAATATTTTGTCTCTTTGCTTCATCAATATGTTGACAATTTGTTGAATATGTTGACAATCGAAGTGAACAGCATAAACAAATTCTTGCTTTTGGAAGACAAGATAAAATTGTTTCGTCATACAGGAAAACTTTTGCCAATGTCTCAATATTTTCATTGTTTAATTTGCAAGATTTATTGCTGCCATTTATAATAATCTCCGTACAAAGAATGCATGGCTCATTGGCAGGTGAAGATAGCGAAACTAGAGTAAAAAAATTGAATAATAAACAAAAGTAATTAGCATGTATTTACAAAAGTTATTCAATATTGGAAAAAAGTTACTTGACATACTTTCACATTTTTCAGATGATAAAGAGCCAGGAATATCACCGGAAGAATTTTCATCACCGGATACATTTTTTTTTTCGGTATCCATATTTTTTTACAGTAATTTACAACAAAATTTTTACATTTCTTTTGATAAGAATTTTTCTTCCTCAAAATCTGAAATCTTTACGGTCGCAAATCATTTGCAGAATTTAAATTCAAATATAGTGCAACTCAAAAGGGAAATATGAGACTAAAAAGTCTAAAGTTTGATAATAATTGATTACATAGCTCCAGAAAATTAAAGAGTAAAATCCTGCCACAGCATAGGGCTTTAACACAGAGAATCATGCCCGGCAGGATACTTTCTGGAGCTATGATTGATTATATGAAAATGCATGCCTATGAAAAAGTTTCAAGATTCTGAAATTACTCAATTAGTACAATATGTAAATAGTAATAGCAATTTTAATTAATGAAAAACAAGACGAGACATCTAAATGAAAATAATATTATATGTTACAGTAAAATTATTTTTACAATTTATAATCGAAATTGATCATGAAAAATACATAGTCACAGTATATGTATTATTGGGATAAAGAATAACATTAAAAGAACATGTTGCAAGTGAACAACATTATGGAAGGTATTTCCAATCTACAGGTTCTTTGCCTGCTGCAATCAAATAATTGTTACATTTGCTGAAATGCTGACATCCAAAGAATCCTATACAAAATTTTTAAAAAAATTATTACATTTTACTTACATTTTAAAATACTATAATTTTTAAATTTTTACCCTTATGAGCAGAAAGTGGAGAAGGATGTGCTGACTGAAGCAAATGATGCTTTTTCTATACATAAATAGATAACATAATTATGTAAGGATTTTATTATATCGGACAATTTCTTTGTACTTACTTTATCAACTATAGCAGCCTTTTTAGCAGCATAAGAACCCCATAAAAGAAATACAACCGACTTCAAATTAGTAGAGATCCAAGCAATTACAGCATCAGTGATCTTCTCCCACCCTTTATCTTTATGTGAATTGGCATTTCCAGCTTGAACAGTTAGTACAGCATTCAACAACAACACACCTTAAAATTAATAAGAAGATATTACATTTACGATTTACCCAGAAATCAAAGAATTAATTCAGTAGTAGTTAGTTAACAACCTTGTGTTGACCAACCAGTTAGACAGCCATGTTTAGGAGCAATAAATCCATCAATATCTTTTTCCAACTCCTTATACATATTGATTAGGCTTGGTGGAGGTGGAATTCCTTTTCGTACACTGAAGCATAAGCCATGCGCTTGATTTGGTCCATGGTATGGATCTATATAATAGAGAAACAATAAATAAAATTACATATACACGTGACTTATGTTAACACTAATTTGTCAATTCATAATACCTTGTCCCAGAATAACAACTTTGATATTTTGAATTGGAACATGTTTTGTCCATTCCCAAACATTGTCAACAGGAGGATAAACAGTATGCTCACGTCTTGATGCCATCACAAAATCATTTAGCTGTGAAATTAGATAAAGCATGAAAAACAATTTAATATTCATCTTTTTTTTTAAAACAAACCTTTCTAAAGTAGTCTTGACCAAATTGTGATTCCAAAGCTAAAAACCATGATTGACCCATAGCAACATCAACAACTGGCAATTGTTTTGAAGTTCTCAAGAGTTTTGCTGCAGCCTATTTAAAATTGAAACAATAGATTAAAAACACAATACAATATGATATATGAGACAAAGTTATATACTCACAGCCTTGCTAGCAATCATGGCCTTTTGTTGAGGTGTCAGTGGACTTGAAGATGATGAAACTTTTAAGGTTTGATTTTCTTCTAATTTGGTCCGTTTTAGCGGTGGATCTTGTGCATCGTCATTCTACGAGGGCATAATTATTTCATATAAGTTGTACATGATGATAGAGTTAAATTAAAGTTTGGTTGACTTACTTTATCTTGTTTTTGTCCTACTGGAGAATTAACTTTGGAAAAAAATGACAAAATTGAAGTTTGTTGTAAGGAACTTTTTGGTGGTGGTTTTGACATGCTTCCAGTAGTTACTATTCGCCGACGACAAGTCAAGAAAACACAAAATATTTTAGCAAAAAAGATCAATGACAATGACAACCTAATGCGTAATAATGAATAAGAACGAGCACGAGGACAAAATGACAGAGAGATAAGGAAAAAGGTGGCGCTCGATAACAACGGTCTGGGAGTACTTGACATGTGACAACAATTTCACAAGTTTTCAAAATTTAAGACTCATGTTATTTACGCCATTATTTATCAAAGTTTGTCGAAATTTTAGTTCGTTGTTGGATTGTTTGGAAATGTCCATGTGACTTCCAACATTTTGGTTTCCATGGCAGAAAAGAAAAAGATTTTGGTTTGTGTAAAGTAAAATTTTGAGTTATATTTCACGAGTTTCTGAGAATTTCTGACACAACTGCAAATAAAGTAAAAAAACTGTCTGCAATTGTCCTTATCCATTTGCGATTATCTGTTATCTGATGGATAAGGAACCCTTGACTGTTAGTCAATGTGATTGCAGATTGTGATATAACATATAAAGTTTCTAGTTTTATGTTCAACTTTTTACTTACAAGTACTTAAGCTCATTTTTATTATTGTGACAATTATATAAGAACGATGATATAGATTCACATCAAGACTCAATTGTCAATCTCTCTTTTTTGAACATTTTCACTGGATTACTCTGGAACCTTCATTTTATCATCGATTAATACCAAATTCGTTCAAATACAATGTGAAAGTCTGTACTGTAACTAATTTATCCTATAAAATATGAAATAGTTCAGTCATTCTGTTTCTGTTAATCTTTGATTTGAGCATTGCAATTACAGATTATGAGAAGCTCTTATTTACTCATCTCATTGTTGGAAACTAAAAAAGTTCATCATTCTCACATATAGATGTACACACAGTCTTCTTTGAAGATATTCAAGAAGCTATCATCATCAGAGATAGTAAGTAAGTAATATTAGATCATAGTGAAGATGTAAAAAAACATATTCTGTACAATGTATAAAAATGATTGCAATCTTAATGTACTGTTGCTGTTTCTTCACTATGATCATCATAGTATGATGATTCTAAGGTGGCTTTAACTTTTATATACTGCATACTGTATAGTATAAAGAGTCGGAGACGTATGTATATAGTATTGAGGCAAATGCATACATTTTTTTCCTGACATCGATATCAACTCAGCTCAACAACGTCAACAGTCATATACTGCAAAGGTTAATCACTCTACAAAAATTAAGAGCTGTTTGTGTTTATTTATTTTAGAATTGACGGAACGTCATTTTTTTTGTTTAATTTATAATGAAATATGTAATGTAGCAGTATAAGAAAGTGTAACAATGTACAAGAATGTTTTATCATAAAAAAATGAAGTGCCATTATAAAAAAAATAACTGTTCTGTTCTTCCGATTTGAAAACTTGTAAATAGTGTTTATGTTCTGAAAGTACGTACAAAGTCTGTTCGTTGAATCGTTTCAAATGTCCAGTTTATGTTCAGTGAAAAGTTTTGATATAGACTGCACTCTTCCAGTAGTAGCAGAAGAGAGAGGAGGTTATTGCACTTCTTGTATTTTGGAAGGAAAGTAAAAGGGAAATTCAATTTAGAGACTTTATACTTCACAAAAAAAAATTAAATTTCCAAATTTCTTCAAATTGTTCATTTATGGAGAAACAAGTATGAATAAATTTTTAATAAATTTCTTTTCAAAATCTCAAAATAAAAGCTAAATTGCTGTAGAAATCATTACAGAAATAGTATTATGATTAAAAATGTTACAATATTGAATATAGTTATTTCCAGTGTTTAGTCTAAAATTATAAGTGTGTCTAATTTTAATGTAGAATTAAGAAGCTCATTCGACTGCTTTTTTTTAACTTGAATATAATGGATTTGTGCTGTGCTGTACGCAGTGATTGAAATTAATATACTAAATAGTTTATCATCGCTTAGCACGTAAAGCCATCAATAGGACATATAGCAATAAAAATTTAGCAAGGCAGTGTAAATAAAATACTAAATTTTTTGTGAAAATTTTATAAAGTGGAAAGGAAAGAATTTAGTTTGTGCTAGATTTAGCCTATACTTTCTGAGCTCTGAACATGCTACAAACAAACTATGAGATTACAAAGCATATACAGATTACCATTTATTGAGCTGAGCTCAATCACTCAACAGACTACAACAACCAAACAGCTAACCAACACCTTAGCTCTGTTGAATTTTGAGCTAATGAACTTTTGATTAATAGATAGTGTAGAGAATAGTGTTTTTTAATTTGACTACCATCACTTAAAACATTGATTTTGAATTTGTATGTAAAAGACGTTGACAACGACATTTCTACAAAGTCTATTAATATAATACAAATTGCTATATCCTACTAACTTTTTGCTCAGAATAATATATATATATATATATAAAACTTGTGTAGTCGTGTAGTATATAGTAACCAAATGAAGAATGTGTTCAAGACTGGTGTATACTAACATATTTGAGTATAATTGTGATTTATTTATTTAATATATACAGAATTACGATGATCCGATATAGAGTGAATTTTTGTGAACATCTAATAATTAACTGACAAAAAAGTGAATATCTATCTAATACACTACATTGGATCTTGTAAAAATCGGTGAGTATATTGTTTTTACAATTAATTATATATATTGTTTCGAAATTCAATCAACCACCTTCAAGCGTTTTATTATTATTATTATAAAATTGAATCTCTGTTTATTTGTCATCATATTCGTCTCAAGGCTTTTCATTGGCACCGTCTTCATAGCAAAGTAGTTACATTTAGTAAATCAGCCTGATTTAATCAGGCAATTAAAATTAACTGCTTTAGTCTAACAAAATGGAAAAATTACATCATCATATCTAGTAATCTAATCTTGTAAACGGCATACCCATAGGTACTGTTGAGTGTTGTTAATTATCTTTTGATGTCGCAGTAGGAAATAAGTGATGTAGTTTATTTATCTGGTTACCTTGAACAGTAGTTTATTATCGTAAATTCTATAGAGAAGTTGTTGTTGTAGTTATCTTCCAAAGTAAGGTTTAGTACTAGGCATCTTAATTCTTGCTTCTATCGTTGCATTATTCTACTCTAAATATGTATATGTGAACAAATTGACTTTGTTGTCAATCTTATTTCATTTGTCATAAAGATCTGCACACATTACTCAACATTTCTCTCTCTAGTCGTGTCAATGTCCCATAACTCTCAGTGCGGTAACCGAAAACTGACAAAACACATGTATCATTCGGAGAAAATGACTGACAAATATAAACAGATGATATAATTTATTGGAGATATTATATATGTACAAGTTATGGTTGGTTGTATGACATTTTTTCTATCAAACATATTTATATTTTATGTTTTTCTTTTGAGACAAATGATAGCAACTGTCAATTTTAATGCACTCTACTTTGTCATCAATAAATAACATATATATATATATTAGCGTTATGGTATTCTTTACTTGATATAGAAATTCATCATACTACAAAAGACTTAGAAATCTCTTTGACATTTAGATTTTATGTGTTGTAACATTTATACTTTGCTATATATGCTCATCGTTCTAGACTCGTATTACATCATATAACTTGACAAAATTATTGAGACTGACCTTTTTGCAAACACATTGCAAATAGTTGGTTAGGTTTCATCAATATTCTGCTCTTTCATAATCTTGGGTTACTATACTATTCTTATTTGGAGTAGAAGAGAGAAATAATAATAGAAAAAGTCAATTTATGTAGGACGTCAAAGGAATTTGATCAAGTAGTACAATACAATGAAATGAATATATATATATATATATAACCTGAAAGAATTTTAGTATTTGTTGTTGAGTTTGATATGCATGTTGGTAATCAATTTAATTATTTATTTTTTTGTTGTTTGTTGACATTGGCTATTCAAAAATTAATTGAATCTGATTGGTATGTGTGGTTTTTAGTTACCACGTACAACAGACAGAACTACATGAATTATATATTGATCCATGATCTACTTAATGTGATTGTACTATATGTATATATATCAGCGTAAGCGTACCTTTGTAGTAGTAATTAATTTGGATGAAATTATGTGGGCACCTAATCAAAAAGCAAGATATAAAGTCCAGGGTGTTTTGCCTAGTAGTTGAAATATTTTTAGATTTCAACCACATTATTATTATCAGTTGTTATCATTAGTTATTTGCACACAGAACAATTGCCCTGGCCTTTGAGGTAGTTATTGGTATAATTTGAGCAAACTGGACCTTATGCTACATAAATTGATTGTGTCTGTGCCGAACTGCTAGTATGTTCAAATCGATGATTAACCAGTCTTCTATATACTACAAATACATTTTGTACAAAAAAATCGGCGAATGTTGTTGAAGATATACATTATACAATATTGCATAAGTTACAACAGCAGTACGATACACAATTATTATTGTTTTGAACTTGATATTATACCAATAAATTATCACAACTGAGTCAGTATGTTTGAAAAAGAAACTGTTGTTACATTTTTCAGTGGTATTTCTTCAAGTTTTTCTACAAGTTATCTAGAACTAGACTGAATCTAAAGACATATTAGCATATATATAATATACAAGTACTGAAGTACAATTAGCGTGCAGATTTTTTAGACTGCTCTTCCATATATGATCTCCTTAAAGGCATGAAGTTTTGAGCATGTATATACGTAGTCTATTTCATTTACTTTATATGGAGGATGAACCGAAAAATTAATTGAACAAAGTTGTAAGTTGTAATGGTCTCGCTGGCAAAAGCAAAGAAGCATAAAGTAAACTAAGTATTAGCATTATACTATGTGTTTAAACCGTATGAAAGATAGAGAAATGTATGTACAACAGCACAGGTTTATATTATACTGGTATATATAGAGAGAGTAAAGCTTCAAGAAGTTAAGGTACATCAACAATAATTAAGTTAGCCGAGCGATACGTGAAGTACATTTTACAATAATATATACATATATATATAGTTCGATACCATCAGAGATGTAGGTGAAATACACTACGATACGGTTAATGCCAACAAGAGCTGAAGATGAGTATATGTGAGGCACCTAATAAAGTTAACTAGCACTTTAAAAAAAATTAAAAATGAAAATCAAGGAAAATACTGTCTTGTATTTACCTTTTCTTGATTGCTTTTGAGTAGTTGCTAGCTAGTTGAGTAATGGTATAATATTTTATTGTAATTCATATCAGAGTATGTAGAACTATCAGTCAGCTTAATTTTTTCCGGAATGAAATGAAATCAGAATATTATGTACATTGATAACAGTTTTAAGTAACTTACTTTCATAAGTGTTATGAATGGTGTTACTTTTTGGTAATTTGATTTTCATGTATGTTGAACCAGACTTTTACAAATAAACATATTTAGTCAGTATCTCTATAATTTACGTGACATTCAAACCAACTGACCTATATCATACCTTTGTAACCAATACATCAGCTATATACACTGTCGAAACTGAAATTTATATTGACAATTGCCGTGAAGGAGGCTATTTTTTGAGTTGTATTAATAATTAAAATTATTTAGTACAATTAAACTTGGCATTTTTATCTCTATTCAACGTCCATTTAATTTCACACTTTTACTAGATCAAAATCAAGACTCGTTGAGCATCAAATTATATTACATATATATCATTTCATATCTCTCTATAAGTTTTGCTAATGTTCTATTCTATAATAAATGAAAGTTTTTATTTCTTAGGTTATTGTAGATGTAGCTCCTGTTATGTTGTTGTACAATGGCTTCTAAAAGTTCAAATGTTTTGATGATGTTACTAGTAGTTTTATTATTTTCAGATTTCTTAGTTCTTTTTTATATGAAATTTATATACAGGTAGCCAAGTTGATGTATTTAGACATGTTGAATTCATCTAAAATATCAATTATCTATGTGGCTTGAATAGAAAGAGTCAAAGAGAATACTGACTGTGTGAGTAATGTACATAAAAGCAGTACAAGCGATGATGAGAGTTATGTTATGTGTTAGGAGAGATTTTTTATTGTTGCCTTTAAGTTATATCTAATATATTTTAAGTTGATGTAATAGAATGAAAATCATTGAGTTACAAATAGTAATGTAGTATTAGCTTTCACTAGCACGATAGTATAGAAGTATTTATTGCCTTATATTTTTGTCGAATATGACGACCAACATATGCTTGCACTAGTTTCGAGTGGCTCAAGAAAGTTTAAGAATTTATTATTGGTGTTTATATATATTTTGGGGTTTCTTTAAATGACACCAGTCGTTTAGTTATCCATAGAATGTGGAAAAAATTTGCAGGTTGTAATATTTCCAATCACAACACAACAATTAAAGAGGTGTATATTTGAGTAATTAAATAGATTTTAATGCTCAGTAATTAGTATCAGGAATCACTCAAAGTGTGCTACAAAAAGGTTTTCCTTTGAGAATGAGTAAAACTTGACTTATCTACTGAGGTATCATCATGTACTTAGCACTTAATAGTTCCTGCAATAAAATGCTAGTCACTCAACAGCAAATTGTAATTGCAAGATTTATTATGGAAGCTCTTTACGACAGCCGTAAATTTGTGACTCACTAAATGCAAATTTATGGCAACTAGTAAATTTCTCAACAAACGTGACGTTTGTTTTGCATATCTTGTAATAATAAGTTAGTTTGTAAATGTTAAGTTAATTATTCATTATTAAAACTATTAGTATAATACGTATGCTTAGTAATACCAAGTTGGTATGTCATTTCTTATAAAATTATGAAGTACATATTTCCACGTGGATGTGATTTAAAAAATGATTTTGGCTGACGAACTGATGTTAATGACTGACAGCATTCACTGAACTTTACTCGTATACCATTGAATCGCAGTTATTCAAGAGGATTCGTAGCAAGTAAAAAGTTAAAATTTTTTGGGCACCCAAGTATACAGTCATGGTGTACAAATAGTCTAATCAATACCCTCGGAGACACTCAACTCATGCTAGTTAACAAAATAGCAAGTCAAGAGGAGGTTGTATTTTCATGATGTTATGTAGTTTGGTTCAAGACCAAATTCGTTTTAGCTAAATTGTAGTAAAACAGTTGTTTACTATGTAGTATTATAAGCAGCAGTATATTTTATTTCAGTGATTTTCTCTGGATTAGGAATTTATAGTACATCTTTACTGAAAGGGTATATTATTGTGTGTATAAACGAAGATTTTTATAATTATTATTCATCAAGGTAGCAATGAAAAGTTTTATTTATATTTATTCATTTGGTAATATAAAATTTCCTGAAACTAAATTTTGAATCTAATAATGTGAGAGCTAGAAATCAGATATAAAATGATGTTTCGCAGATGTTGTTCAAGTACATCATAGCATTACATATAACTTCCTACGTAAGTCACTAAGTTTGCCAAATAGTAAAATCTGCAGACAAAATGATGGTGAGGGTGATGTGAATGTGATGATATCCTTTCCTTAGACATACATAGAGTCTTTTCAGTGACGACAGAAACTTTTCTTTTTTTATCTCGTGTATTTCCACTCGTGCTACAAACAGTAATATACTATATGTATAGTTGGTAAGTAATATAAAGTTGAATGAGAAGCTGCTGTCTAGTGTACAGTTGTACAGTGTCATTGTAAAAACCAAAGTTTCAAGTGGTGGCTCATTTACATTAGAAAATGTAAGGCACATATATACATACATACATAATATTTAGTAAAACAAGAATTACACTGGGACAACATTGTGTAAATTAACAACCACTCCCTTGTTGATTTTTACTTTCATATTGTGAGTCTACCTTCCTGTTTTAGTGATCTCATCATCATCTTCAAATACCTTTTCTAATTTTTTGAATTTAAAAAGTATGTATAACAGCTCGTATACAAAGGTAAAGAAGAAGGAAGCAAACCAGCATTAAAAAGTAACTTTTCTAATTCCCTAATAAAAAGTAGTTATAAAATTCATTAGTATATATTTTTGACGTATTTTACTGATAAATCAGTTGGCTCTATAATTTATTTAATGTACTCTTGAAACTGTCAGCATCACAAAATTTTTAGTGTTAATTATTGCTGAGTTAATAACGGTCACTTCATTTCCTTGCTGCAAGATATATAATGTGTTGTATAAGCAGCCTTGAATTATAAGAAATTATTCAAACTTTTTTGTGACAGTTTTTAAACAGTTGGCTAGGTTTTTCCTATCAGTATCATACATAATATATTCTATAAATAATGAATTTTTATACTGAGTGATTATGAGAAGAGTGAATTAGGAATTGACAAGTAAAATTCACTAGTTCTCACAGGTTAGTAATCCTATCGTAGGATCTATTAAAGAAACATATTTTCAAGAGACCTTGCTAAAAAAACTCCTTGTCGTCTAAGATTACTTAGATCTTTCTTTGTGTATAATATTATGTAAGTGAACTAGAGCAAGTGGCAGAATTTTATAAAGTCAACATATATAAGTTCCAGCCAACTAGCACACGAGTTAAAATTAGATGAGAAACTGAAGGTAACGTATAACACTAGTAACAACTGTCAGTCTTTACTTTTGAGACGTGGAAAAGATTTTGTAATTTGATTTTCTTAGGAATTTTCATCCTTCTTCAACATATACCAAGCACATTAATCTAGATGATATTTAACTGAATATTCAAAAATTGATTCTTTTTTAAACATGTAAATTATATTGGACGTGAATTGAGAAACGATAATCTCATTAACGGATTGTTTTATTTATTTACCTGTAACATGTATATATAAATATATGCATTTATGATTGCAACAGTACTATCTCTTTCAATTGCCATAGAAAGAAAACTAGAGCCAATTTGCGACAGCGAAAGTTTTAATTTATATACGTCCGAGTTGTTTTAACTATATTAAATTTATCAATACATATATATATAACCTCGCCTGTAATACACCTGCACAACGACTTTATTTTAGTAGGTCACGTTTATTTAAGACATTGTTGAAAACAACATTATTACGAATATGCAATATTAGTTTTGCTATATATTTTTACAACGAGTTTTTTCATCAATTATCAAATACCGTCTCTCAAGAGTGTGCTGAGGATCATGATGATGATGTGGTGGTGAGATTTACGAAAACTTGATTGTTGATTATATGCCGTAGCCTATTCTAATATTCTTCACTCTCCTCTCCTGATAGATTGCATTTGGGAAAGGTGTTTACAATTACAAATGTCTTTTGTGTTACAACTTGTTGGATTAATTTAAGTAGAAATGAATACTTTGTAGGTACAAAAGAGAATTGAAAGCAACTAGAAATTTATTTTTTCAATGTATTCAGTTTCATACATAAGTTACATCTAAGATGAATCAATAATGCTTTTACTTGTCCATTAGCACAGTTTAAATGACCTTTTTTCTTCTTAACAAGATAAGTTTAAGAGCTGGTTAGTTCCTCATTATATGGTTTTTCTATTATATGTCGTTGTTTAGTCGCTTTGGTTGCCAAAATCGTGAAAAACGAGTAATTAATACGTCATTTCATTAACATTTAGTAGATTAGAATTGCAGTTGAAACATCAAGTGCTACTTAATACTTACTGACTATTCGTGACATGAAAATGTATGTTTGGTAGATTGTGGAATTGCTTCTTGTGCCAAAAAGTTTTTAGCTACTTATGTGTCTATATGTATATATATACATACACTGAGGAAAAATGAGGAACTAAGGAAGGACAGAGATGTTACCAATAAGTTGCAGCAATATTCCACAAAGACTTTACTGAAAAGAAAATGACGTATACGTAGCTTTGCGAGTTATGAAATGCAAGTCAATAAATTTATGTGGGCATGGAATTTTTTTGTAGGTTGAAGCCAAATCTTGTGATCTTGTATGTCTCACATTCTTCTTCTATAGATAAAAGTCTATAATATGGACCAAATAGAATCAAGTAAATTGTACATCTCTTTATTCCAGTTACAATAATAATAATGATAATAGTAAGTTAAGTTGATTTTAGCTATTTTACACTTATATTTTCATGCGAATCTAAATAACAATTGAATAAGTTGACTTGCATTTGTACTCTATCTTTTTAGTGTTGTTTAGGGCGATTGTGTCTATCGAATTGATTTTGTATTTGACATACATATTTTGAATGGTTAATCATCTTTACTGAGTTTTTGTTTTAGCTGTTTCTATTTTGCTTGTAGGCTACAAGTTGTAGCTCAAACAAAACTTTCTTTAACCAGTTCTTTGGATGGGTAACATTTGGCCTTTAGAAGGCTTATATACTTTCTAGTTGATATAATACAAAGTTAGTTTTATGTGATATTGTGTATTATAAACTATATGTATGGTATTGAATAAATTGAGATTTTTTTATGTGGAGGAGCTTTTAATATTTCTGAGGACTTTGACGATTACAATATATGAGAGAAGAAATGAGAATTGTAATTGTAACAACTGTCAGTCAGTATAATGTAACAGAGAAGAGATGCAAAATGGCCCAAGAAAAGTACAATTATATATATATATATATATATATTTATATTCTGGTCATCAGTATAATCTTTCGTTTCCCTATATAGTCGCACTACTATAAGAGAAAAAAATATTTTAGAGACCACAGTGCAAAGGGTGTTGCACTGTATATAACTTGTACGCGCAACACGACTAAATTAAATTGTGTGAATACAAGTTTGGAATTTGCATTATGCTGCTATTGTAAACCTATATTAGCCATATTCATGTGTAGGCAGAAAACTTATAATTGTGCACTTACTGATTTTCTTTACTATGTTAAAGATGATTCTTTTCTTATTGTTAGCTAAACTATTACTCTGATAGATAGTAGGCAGCTTGCAGGGAGTTGACACACTAAAGAATGTGTTAATCGCTCCTCTTGTAGTCATTATGACTAATGAATGGTTCATGTAGAGTGTGGATGCACGTACATTAATGTAAGAAAGGTGATATTATAAAATATATTTCTTGCCAATAATATAATCATAGTTTGCTATAACTAACAGAGTCTCACCATCTTTTTCAGTTTTAAAATTTAGCAATAAGTAGATTATTATTGTATTATTTTAAATTATATTCCACATAGTCTTAGAGTATTAATTCAACTATGTATGCAAATAGTACAAAAATATTCCATTGTTGTTTGATTTTTATGGTGTAATTACACTTCATACATATAATTAGACCTTCAAATTTAATTGGGAGTGCAATGACAGAATCTCAACGGTTGTATATAAATTGACTGTGGGATAAAGCACGTGATAACAATGGATTCAACTGATTAGCGGAGTCAATTTTATGAACATTATTATTATTTCGTCCTGTTTTCTTGAGAAGAACAATAATAACTGTTTGAAAATATTTGTGGCTAAAAAGTCAATCTTTTCTGCAATGGTTAAGAAAATCATCAACACGAACGTATATAATTTATTATTTGGTTAAAAAAAACTGTAGTTTTTAAAATATCAATGGAATTTATCCCACAAATTTAGGAAAAATACAGTGAAAATTTTTCACTGAAAAATATAAGATAGTGTCATAGAAAAAAATGTTTTTGTTAGTAAATGTTTACAGTCTAATAAAATATATTAGTTGTTTATTTGCTAATATGTGAATATAAACATCATAATAATAACTATTTTAATAGATGTAGTTTCTACATGTAATAATATTTGTCGAGTTTTGTTTTTTTATGTTTGTTCTGTATTATGTAGGAAAAGAAAAAGAAAAAAATTGATGAGCAAGCAGTTTTAATCTTTTTTGAAAGACGTATCTTTTGTACATTAGATAGGATTGTCAATGTCAAATGGAAACCACTTTCAAGCGTAATGTAATTTAAAATGTGAAAATCAGCAAATTATTGGTTATGCTAAGAATTTATTTTGTATGTGTATGTATCATCTGTTTTCAATCACATTTCATTATATTCATTAATAGTTAAACCTAAAGATTAGAAGAGTTGTTGTTGGTTTTAACCGATACCTAAGGTCCCCTGTCTCGATACTCCCCACAATGGGAATTAACTATTGTTTTCTAGGTATCGGTATCGTCTAGATATAAATCTAGTGATAGAGGTATTATTGGTATGGTCGTCTATTTATCGTTAGCTATTGATATCGTCTAGCTGGGTATCATTGGCAGGAAATGATATCGTTAGCTGCGGATTCTTTAGGTATCAGTTAAGCACTAGTTGATTGTTGTTGTAGTTTTGTGACATATGAATTTAAACAGTTTCAAGTGTCAGTTGATGTTTAGGGATTAAGTTAAAAACATTTTAACAAGGGAATACCTAAATCTTGCATTGTACATGCAGAATTGTTGTTATAGTCTTATTACTTCAGATAAAAAACCTTTGCATTAACTGATAAAGTTTACAAAATTTAATGTCATAATGATACATTTAGTAAACTTTATCAGTTTGAGACATGTCAACCTACGATCATTATTATACTTACATATTACTATATAATAAATTCTTATAATACAACCGCAATATCAAAATCATCAACACTGTGAATATATTATAAAAAATGTGGTTTTCTCTGTTTATGGTTTTACAGTTGCAGTTGCACTTCTCTCAAGATTTGCTCATTGGTGTTTAAGTGTGTGTGTTTGAAGAGAGGCTGACGAACTCAAACTTCAATTCAACATTTATTTATTCAAGATACAAATGGAAAATGTGAAGTATACTACTTCTTCACGCTATCAAGTTGGTGGAACAAAATAATTTTTTTTAAAATGATTTGAAGAGTCATAGTCCCAAACAGCACTTTATTGTCTAATAGCCAGGAAATAAGTGGCAACAGACAAGGAAGAGAAAGTGTTTCATTTGACAACATAAAAATGGATCCACGAAGAGCTGTCGTGTCACCAGAAACGGCTTTGGCCTCTGATCTCTTTGATAAATTTTGTAGTGCCAATACATTCAAAGGGATTTTAGGTCATTATAGGCATTTATGCCAAGTTATTAGAATCAAGCCGACACACTTTCCAGACTTTTTTCCACGGCTCAAGGTACTTAATTTTATTATTACTATTTACTAAATTCAACTACAATAATAATTCAATTTGATTATAATTTTGTGAAATTATAGGCAAAATTATCTTCATGGAGAGCTCAAGGTATTTAATTTATTATTATTACTATATGCAACAATAATAATTCAACAAGAGTTATACTTAATGATTTATTTTGATTATAATTTTGTCAAGGTTTATGGTCAAAATTTGAAAAGAGAGTTGCTCATAAATGCTATGCAAAAGGAAAGGCATGCGAAAAAACAAGGGTATAATGCAAATTTTTATAACTAACTAAAATACTTTTATGTATTTTATGATTCTTCTACATAAATATTTTATTATGTATTTTCATTTTCAGGTATTAATAATTGGTGCTGGCCCTTGTGGATTGCGAGCAGCAATAGAAGCACAAATGATGGGTGCTAAAGTTGTAGTGGTTGAGAAAAGAGATCGTTTTTCACGAAACAATGTTCTTCATCTTTGGCCGTTTGTTATAACAGACTTGAAAGCTCTTGGTGCAAAAAAGTTTTATGGAAAATTTTGTGCTGGTTCTATAGATCATATTAGTATACGTCAGTTACAATGTATTTTACTCAAAGTAGCCCTTCTTCTTGGTGTTGAAGTACATGAAGGTGTTGGATTTGAAGGATTAGTTGAACCTACAGAAACTGGTGGATGGAGAGCAATTACATCACCACAAGATCATCCAGTATCACATTACAATTTTGATGTTTTGATTGGTGCAGATGGACGACGAAATACATTGGATGGATTCAAAAGAAAAGCACTTCGAGCTAAGTTGGCAATTGCCATCACAGCCAATTTTATAAACAAACATACAGAAGCAGAAGCTAGAGTCAAAGAGATTAGTGGAGTCAGTTATATTTTTAACCAAAAGTTTTTCAATGATTTAAATGAAGTGACAGGAATAGATTTAGAAAATATTGTTTACTACAAAGATGAGACTCATTACTTTGTCATGACTGCCAAGAAACAAAGTCTACTTAATAAAGGTGTTCTCTTAGAGGTAAGAAGTTGGTATTATTTTTTTTTATAACCAAAGAAAATAGTTTTAATTTTTTTATTATTCATGAATAAAATATGAGTAAAGTGCATATAATATATAATACATAACAAGGGAAGTATGCGTATGTGTGCGTACATATAATTAGTATGTATGATTATATTTTTATAATATTATGTTTGTATTGCAGGATCACGCTGATACCGCAATGTTGTTGTCACATGAAAATATTAGTAGTGAAGCTCTCATGATGTATGCATTAGAAGCAGCTCTTTTCTCTACAGAAAGTCAACTACCTAATTTAGAATTTGCTGTGAATCACTATGGTAAGAATAAATAATAACCAGTAATTGTTTAATAACAACATATTAATTCAGTTTACTTAATTTGTACATACAATTATAAACATAACAGGTCAACCTGATGTTGCTATGTTTGATTTTACTGCCATGTATGCTGCTGAAAATGCATGTCGAGTTGTTCAAAGAAAAGGGCATAAGTTATTGATGACTCTTGTTGGTGATAGTTTACTGGAGGTAAAATAAAAACATAAGATAAATAAAGTTATTATTGTTAGTTACTTTAACTCTTCTTTTTTATGTTTTAGCCTTTCTGGCCAACTGGAGTAAGTATTAGATTTAGTAAATCTTGCATCCGCTAAAAGCGTCACATATATAATAGTTGGAGCGAGTAAACACAAAAGAGAAGAAAGGAGTTCATCATCTGACGTTCATTCTTAAATTGTTTCATTCGAAATTTCAATAGTTTTTTTAGTTGAGTAGAATTTTTGTACAAAAATGAGTGATAATAGTGACGACAGTGATGTTGAGTTTGTTTTATATGCAAAACCCAACAAGCAACCTTCCAGTGATCAAAAGGCTTGTCATTACATCGAACCAGAGAATACGTAAGTAGACTAATAAATTCAATTAAAATATTATTAAAACTAAGTTTTTTTATTGTTTTATAGCATTTTTGCTGTAGTAATTAGTATTTTATGCTTATTATTTTTTATGCCTTTATTCCTTTCTCTTGCTATATATAATTTAGGAGGAAGCTAGATTCTGAAAAGAAAAAAATTCATTATGTCGTAGACTCGGATGTACAAATGAAGCTAGTGGTGGTATCAATGGTACTGATCAAAAGTGGTGGAATCAAGTGGAGGACATAGTAGCAGTTGAAGCTGACTCTGGTTTTGATTATTCTGAAGATGAAGATTCTGATTAGTTTGATTATATTATTTGTGTGTCACAATTCAAGTTATAATTATACAAATGTTTTCCTTATTATAATTGTCATACAGATGAAAAAGTATTATTAGTTTTGAGTTTTTTGAGAAATAATAAATAGTTCAGTGAAAAATTTAATAATAATTAAGTAGTGATAATTAATATTTAATCAATAATAATTTTAATTCATCAATATTAAAACCAAAACAGTCTGGCTGTGCAAGAGGATTTCTTAGCTCATTTGATGCTGCTTGGATGCTACGTAGTTGGGCTGGTGGTAGTAGATCAGTACTTGAAGTCATTGCTGAGAGAGAATCAATTTATCGTCTTTTGGGACAAACTACTCCAGAAAATTTAAATAAAGAGCATATGAGTTACTCTCTAGATCCATATTCTCGTTATCCAAATCTCAATTTGAGAGCTGTTATGCCATTTCAAGTCAAGTCATTATATGAAACTGATGAGCCAATAGCAGAGATGGTTGATGGTAGTTTAGAACAACAAATGGAGATTGATAAAGTTGAAAGGAAAAAGAGAAGAAGAGGTAAAGAAAGAAGAAAATTCAATTTTTATTTGTTTCTAATAATATCTAATACTACTTGTTATGATAATATATATATTTATTTATTGGCATCTTTATAGATTCTGTGATAGCTGTAGACTCATTGCTCAGTTGGTAAGAATTAATTTAAATTTCTATCACTTTTTTAGCCTAGAAATTGAGTGATATAACTTACACTTATTTTATGAACTTCAATTTTCTAGGTTAAGGGATCAAGTCGCTTATTATGGGCTAGAGTTGAGTGATGTTCGTGATGCCTTTGTTTGTGGTGATGTTTTGTGTGCAATTATTCATCGTTTCCGTCCCGATTTGATTGAGTTTCCACTTCCATCTGAAGAAAATGTTGATCCTGTTGATGTCGCCGCATTTAGAAATCAACTTGCTTTTGATCTCCTTCATGATGAATATGGTTTAACACATGTTATGAGTGGATTTGAATCTGTTATCAGTCCCGATTTTCTGACACTTGTTGCATACCTCTCACAAATTTATGAAACTTTTAGAGGTGAAATACCACAAATCAAATATCCTCGCGTAGAAAGTAATGATGAATTAGATGATGAAGAGGATATACAAATGAATCACGTTGAAAATGTTCGAAGAAAACAAAGAGAAGAACAGATGCAACAGCAACGTTCTAGTCATTATTACTTTACAAAGTATACATCCTCACCTTCTACTGCACGTCCATCTGTAGTTGTCAAACATAGCACAGGTATCATTTAATAGTCGTTTATTAAAGTTACAAATCTCTCTCTCTAAGTTATATATATATATATATATATATATAGAATAATTAAAATTATACATTATTATAAATTTTTTTAAAAATATTTCTTTAGTCAAATCAACTGGTCGCCGTAGTCGTGTATCTTCTTCAGGTAGAGATAGTCGTGGAGAAGGAGCTACTAGTGGAGATGCAGGAGGAGAAACATCACGACGTAATAAAAAACGTCGTAGCGAAGATCGTAGTAGTCACAGAGTACAAGCATCATCGTCGAAAGAACCACCACAAAAGGACGAAAGAGTTTCGGTGAGTACTGCCATTTGTAACTTTCTTGAGAGACATTTGTCCAATCCATTGTTTCAAAGAAGTTCTTCAGTTGTAACTACTGCAACTTCTAGTTCAACAATAATGGAAAATAGAGAAGAAAGAGAAAAGCGTAAACAGGACATTGAGAGACTTAGAGTAGAGCGACAGAGACGACGAATGCAAGAAAGAATTTTACAAACTGAGAGATTTATTAAAAGTATGAGATTACTTCAATTAAATGATCGATCTGGTGAGATTGAACGTGATGAAGATGATGTAGTTTGTAATAATATTGATGGTGATGATGACGAAGATCAATGGAGAGATGATGATTATGATCATGGTTTAGAAGTATATCGACAAACGGCTCCAGCTTTTCAAGAGCGATGTAGAACTCTTGAAGAGAAACTTGGTGTAAGCAGTCAAAAAAGACAGTGTGAAAATATAAGTGTGGATTTTCCCTTATAACACGTTAAAAAATTAGTACTAATATTAGCGTTTTTTTAAAAGACAACTTCTTCACAATTAATTTGCTTCAAAATTCATGGTGTTTGTTCGAGAGTGTGTTTTGAATTAATGTCTAACTATTAATTTGAGTAATTATTTTATTTTATTTGTTACTAAATGATTTATATATTATTTTGAATTACTTGTAGTGTCGAGCAATCAAAACAACGATAGCTGGTAATCAAAGTCATGGTGAAAGTGAAAAATCTTCGATTCCTGAGCTGGCTAGAGATTTAGAAGCTAAATTCAAAGGAACTAAACATGCTGAGAAAAAGCCAAAGGATTTGGTTCGTGCAATTGGAAAAATTGAAAAGAGTGATTGGAATGTACAACTCATTGAGAAAAAAATTGCTGAAAGCAAAGGATCTGCTGGTAATAGTAAAAAGGATCGAGATGACAAAGTACCAAAGTGGTCAAGAGAAGCTTTTGATGATAAGGTTGGAGACTAAAAGTTTTATGATGGTGATACTAATCATTGTAGTTGCCTAGTATTTTACAGTAAGTGAGCGTAGGATGGTATGAAAATTTTGACAAAGCGCTAGGTAATGGTTTATGTATGGAATTTGCAATAGCTATTTTAATATAACGACGAAAATTTTCATATCACCAAACGCTTCCTTCTTACTGTAAGAAAATACTAGACAGCAACACTGGTACTAAATATAAAAACTTCTTTCTTAGTAGTGTAGATATTTCTTCTATAGTTTAATTTTTTGATGAGAATTTCTTTCACATTCGAAAATTTTAGTAGTTCTGTTTACTATCTATTCATTTCTATTTCTTAATTATAATTATTTATTAATACTTTATGTTTCCTGTTTCTATAAAAGCCTAATCTTTTTCTTTCAGAGAAAATAATAAAAAAAACTGTTGCTCAAGGAAATAATAGAAAACTGTTTATATTATTTTCTTTCTTAGAATATTATTAGTTCTTTATCATTGCTTTATTATTTTAATACTATTGGGTTGGCTGGCTGATCAGAATATATCTTTAACTTCATCTATTTCTTCTTTGCTATATCACTGTACTATCTTTTCCTACTTTTTAGTTTTAGTTTTGGTGTTCTCATTTGAAAAAAAAAACTTGAATCTTCTACTAAAAAGTATATGTATATTCTCAATAATATAGCGTGAGGCCATGAAAAGGAAAATGGAAGGTCCAAGTTGTGTTGGCGGAAGTGGAGAGAAGAGTTCAGATAAAGTTCAATTATTTGAGGATACTGTGAAAAAATTGGGCAGTAAATTAAAAGAGGGAAATGCTTTAGAGATTGGACAGAGAGGCTGTAATAAAGTGTCACAAATGGCAGAGCAACTGGTTCATAAATTGGATAAAGAAATTGAGCCACCTCCACCAGTAGTAGCAAAAGCACCCGTGAGTGGAATAGTATTAATAATAATGTTCACTTTATTTTTGGAGATCATTCATTCATAATCATAACATTTAATTTAATCATTAATAATAATAGGTTACACGTTTTGAATTTCCAAAGAAGGGTGGTTCAGAAGTATGTCATTTTTGTAAGGAACGTGTTTATGTTGTGGAAAGAATGACAGCTGAAGGGAAATTTTTTCATCGTAATTGCTTTCGATGTGAATATTGTAATACATCACTTCGTGTTGGTAAGTAGTAGTAGTTTATATATTTTTAAAGACGAAATCAAAATAGAGATATTAAATGTCTGAATGATAATGAACCATGTAGGAAACTATATATTTGATCGTGAAGGACGATACGGTGAGAGATTTTACTGTACACCACATTATACTCTTGTTCGTGTCAACGGTTGGAAGAAGTATGATCAACTATTAGATGAACGACGTGAGAGAACTGGAACGTGTTTACTTCCACCAAGTCAACAGGTCAGTGTCAATCGACTTCGAGCTCGTCTTCGTGAGTATCGGAAACTTAAACGTTTGGACGCTGCGGCGTCCAGAGCAGAAATACAATCAGATTTTGATTCTGTACAGTCAGACTCTTCTTCATTATCAGAATATGACTTAATAGACTCTACTTATAGTTTAGACATTTCCGAATGTTTAACTTATAACCATTTCACACCTTGTATCTCTACATTTTCTTTAATACTCATTTGTTTTCTTTTACTCTATACCTCATTTCTCTTTTCACCAAGTAATGATGTTACACAATTTGTTTTTGAATATCTTGGCAATGATCTGTCTTTATAAATCTTTCTGAAGTTGTCAATTTTTTTTGTCTCAATTGAGAAATACAAGTCACAAAAATGTGTATTTATAGAACTTTGATTAGGTAGAGATGCATGGTGTCAACAAATCTCTAACATAACTATAGTCTTGGTCATGCTGGACATGTGCCATTCAATCATGTAATAGATTTTTTTTAATTTAATTTGTAATTGTCTGAATACTTGAGACTGTTTAGAAACCTTGAATTTACACAAAACAAATGAAATACTGAAGTAGTTTGTTGCCATTATATCAAATTATACGCTTCTTGTTGTGCCTTCTTGTGCTCAAAACGAGTCAATTTGCGATTTTAGTCAAGTGTTTAGTAATACGCAATGCTTTTTACATTAGTATAGTTATTAGACAAGTCAAATAATAGAATTGACAAATCAGATATTATTATATAATATTATATTATGTTCATAAACAACTGTTGTACTCCTTATTTTTGAGTCTTATTTATTTGTACCTTTTTTCTTTAGAGTAATCACTTTAGAAAGAGTATTATTTTAGCTGTTATTTATAATGTAGTGAAACCAGTTTACTTTATTTTGTTAAGTTAAACAAACAATCAAACACGTGAAAATTGGCAATAGACAAATCAATATATTTTATGAAATGATAATGTATATATATAACAATATATACAAATTATGATGATATGCTAATATATATATATATATATAATGATTATAATGTGAATGAATATGAGCACTGATTGATTATTTTGAAAACTGACTTTTCTATCGTTATTCTTTTTTCTATCTATCGTACACAAACACATACACTCATTCTCTCTTTAAGTTTCTCCTTATGTATTTTATATGTATACTTTTTTTATTTTAGTAATATTGTATGTTTCTGTAGTTGCAAAACTGTATTGTTTTCTATCATAATAATGCACACAACTGTTTACTATGAACAAAACAGTAATTTCCAGATATGACAAATTTTGACATTTTTGTAGATATAGCTGCTTTATTAGAATATATATATATATATCCATACAAAATGTACAAAAACCTTTTGCATTTGAAACAATTGGCCTGGCACTACTCCCAATTTGTGAATCACAAATTTATGCATGAAAAATCTTTGCACTGCACTTACTTATAAATAAGCATAGTTATGCTTTACATAGCATTGAAAATTGTTGAATCATTTTCAAATATTCATTGTTGATGATTTATGGAGTAAGTTTAGTAGTGGTTGCTTTAAATGTAGTAATAATTCTAGTTGCTTTATAATAATCAACAAGAACTATATAAATATAAAGCAAGACAATAACTGTATGACTAAGAAACTATTGTAAATTTGACAAATTTTGACAATATATTTCTACTACGGACTTTATGTATCCAAAATAACAAGACAGGTATTGAAAGCTTATATGTTGAAATGTCTATTGTCATTGTATACGTGTGTAATAGATACAATTATTTAGTAGTAGTTTATAGTACATAAGATGATGAGTGTTGTTGATTAACGACACAGATCTTGTCTGAGATGGATGAAAGAGGCACAACGCCCGAGCGTGTAGAATTTGAGAATTCAGTGGATTTTGCCTCAGAAGAGGAATTATTAAGCGAAATGGACGAGGATGAGTGGACAGATCGAAATTTTGGAGCATCTAATGCTGATAATAACAATACTTCTGATGAAGCCTCTGATCTAAGGTACTTACACTTTTAGTCTTTACTCACTTGCTATCGCTCCGCTACATGATTACTATTTACTAAACTATACTAGTAAAATGTTTAATTAGCACGAAATAATAATAATAATAATAATTAACACTTTCACTTGCATTAGCAACAAAAGACAAATACACAAATGTAGTTCAAATTTTATTAGTTTTCAGACTGTGAAATGTCATAGAGGCTCGCCGTATTAGAATTGATTTATTAGTTAAATTCATACTATTTAACAGTATGACTATCCTTTGTTAATTTTTTAAATATTCAATTTGTAGTGATGATGATGACGTGACACCAGAAGGAAATAAAGAGGAACAAGCTGTCAAGAAGGAAACAACAGCTCAACTACACAAGCAAGAAGATGTTATTGGTAAGAAAATTAAAGCATGACTACTGTATACAATCATTAATTTATGTAGTGATTAGTTATATAAAACAAGAATTTTTTTATTCAATTCAGAGATTGAAAAAAGTTGGCATTAATATTTTATATATATATACGTTATTTTTAGAATTCTAAGTAAAAGATATGAACTCTGTCTGTAGTCATTTAGATTTAGAGCAAGATTAAGAATTGAGGTATAAGTTAAAAGTTAGAGTTGCACTTTTTTTTGGCAACTGTAATCAGGAAATAAGAGCCTTAAATTTTAGCACAAACTGAACATTTTAAGTTAAAATATGTCAGGAATATATCATTTTTAAATAGCGTATATTAAATAATTTTTTCCTATATCACTTATTTTACAGGTTTGGAAGTTGAGAAAAGGAAAACTGTTGAAAGTTCTGATTCTGATACAGAAGTAGCTTCTGGTGATGATGCAAATGAAGCCGAAGATGATGATGATGAAGACGAAGATGAAGAAGAAGATGATGACGATGACGGCGAAGAAGAAGAAGAAGAAGGCGAGGATGATGAAGAAGAGGAAGAAGATGAATGTGGTGGTTCGACAACTGAAATTGAGACTGATTCAGGTACTAATATTTTAAAATTAATATGATCTTTATTTTTTTTATTATCAAATTAATATCTCTAGAATTTGCTGAAGACCCGCCTCATTCTGTACCTGGGAAAATTCCAACAATTGTTGTTGATGAACCTGAGCCTCTTATGACTCGACTTATTGAGCCTACACCATTAAGTTATGCTCAACAATCTCCACCAGCACACAGACGTGCAATGAGACATTATCAACAACAAGGAAAGAATGTATACGATTCTAAGCAACAACATAAAGAAATTAAACAATATCCTAGTTTACCTTTAGAAGAATTACAATACAAAGCAGTAGAAGGTCAAAAGGTTTTACCTATAACTCCTATTCCACGCCGTTGGGAAGGTTAGAAAAATATATAGAATTACAAATTTTGATGTGAATCAGATGCATAATTTAATTTAATTTTTTTAAATCTACTCTAGGTTGGGATCCATCATCAGGAAATCAAAAACGTTCACAAGAAGTTTTGGCTTCAAAAATGTCTTTAGAATTAAAGAAGAAATATCTTCATGGTGGTGGTAGTTCTCTTGTAGGAAGTGGTGGTATGAAAAGGTCAACAGATCAAAATAATCCACAAGCACAAAATCAATTTCGTTCAGTTTTGGATATGATTTCTGAACAACAAAAATTACTTCAACCAGCTCCAAAACATTCTGCAGCTATGCAAGCGGTACTTGATGGTGCTGAAAAACTCAAAACAACAATTTCACCAATTGGAAATGGAAATAATAATGTAACTAATACAACGTCATCCACAGGAGTAGGAGAGGGGTCAAGTGGATATGTATCACCAACATCATTTAGTAATCGAAATGCTGAAAGATCTCCATCATCTTTTTTATGTCAAGTGCCACCAACATGGACAAAAAATGAAAATGACGGTAAATCGAAAGAATTATTATTAAAAGATGAACTGAAAATTATTGATAACACTACAAGTATAGATAGTATGAATCGACTCAATTTGGAAAAATCAAATGAAATGTTGTTAGAAACATCAACAAAAGTTTTATCTTCTTCATCTGTTGACTCTGATGAAAGAAAAGAAAAGTGTGACAAAGAGAAAATAGTGGAGCAATTAGCTCAAAATCAATCTACACAAATTGTTCAAATGGTTCAAGTGTCTATTACTCCAAATGTTATTCTAAATGGTAGTAGTCATGCTCATCTTAATAATGATGATGATGGTGATGATATACTTTTTGGATGTTCTTTAGTTGGAGATAATAAAAATTCTTCTATTGCTCCTATTTTACTATCATCTGATGGAATATCTTTGAGTCAATCACAATCGGAAACTGATAGTCAAACAACAATTATTGATACAAATTTAATGATTAGTAGAGTCAGTGATGATGAAAAACAAGATTTATTATTATTAGGTGTTGGTGAAAGTAGTAGCTCTTGTCTTGGTGATGATAGTAGTATTGAGATTGACAAAGTAATTGATATTATTGACTCTGAAAATGTTAAATGCCGTCAAGATGATGTTAATGATGATGATGATCAAGAAGAAGAAGAAGAAAATTATGATGATGATCATGATAGTGATACAGAGACAGGGTCAGATTTAGATGATGATATTATTGGATTAGAAGATGAAGATGAAAATTGTCATGTAATGAGAGAACCACCACCAAGAGTTGAAATTGAAGATGAGTTTGGAGTTACTTTATCAATGGATGATGAACAAGAAAATAAAATAGAGAAAAATATTCAACCACAAACAGTAGTAACTAAACATCATGAAGATGATAATGATTACAATGAATCTGAAGTTACTGATTTAGATATTGATGCAAAAACACCAATTGTTGCCAATAGTCAATTTGAATTTGATTGTACCAAAGAGAGTAATATCATAAACACCAAAAATAATACAAAGGAAGAATTACTACAAGACAAATACAAAGACTATCATTTTGATAATAAATGTATCCATAAATTAAAAAGGGAAGAGTGTGGTGGTGGTAGTGGTGAAGAGTCATCATCAAGAATGAGTTGTGGAATGAGTTCAAGTGATTCTAAAGACTCATTAAATTCTGGTGTATATCTTGAAACAGAATTATCAGATTGGGCTGAAGGTGGACATGATAGTTATGATGCTGAAGAAGATTTTAATTTGAAAAGAAAAGGGATGGGAAAGAAGAAACTGACAGGACTAAAAAATACAAGAGCTACTACTACAACAAATTCATTGAGTGATAATAGGCAACTCTTAAATACTATTGGAACAACAACAAGTACTAGTGGAATAGGAAGTGGTAGCAGTACTACTAGTACAAACACAAATACTGATCGAAATGATTTAACATTAGAATTTGAAGAAATGGATTTTATGGATATTGATGGAATGTCTAGTCCAGAAGAACGTGTTGATATTATATTTCATCAAAGAAAGAAACAAGGATATTGTAAATTGGCTAGTGATGATGAAGATTTATTAGTTACAAGTGAACAAAATACTTTAGATGAAAATCAAAAGAATGGTGCTGGTGGATGTTTAGAACCATGTCAACATATGATTGATGCTAATAGCAAAAGTGAAAGTAGTAGTGGAAGTGGTAGTAGAAGCTCAACACCAACAATTGGATCAATCAATGCTACTCCTTCAATAAATAAGCAAAAAGAAAAACAACATCAAAAGAAAAATATAGTTGTAGTAGAAGCTGTGAATCCACATGTAATAATGTCACCAACTCCTTGTTCTTCTAATAAAGAAAAATCTTTATTGCTAACACAAGTTAGAAGTAACTCAATTCCAAATTCAAATAAAGAAGCATTAGCATTAATGGAAAGAGTTGTTCCATTCTCAAATGCTAGAGATTCTCTTGATTATCGAAAATTAAAAGGATTAACAAGTCCAATAAAATCAAAAGATTTATACTCTACATATGCTCCATTATCAAGAGACAACAAAGTTGGAGGTATAGAAATACCAGAAGAAGAAGATATTTTATTGGCAACAACATCATCACAATCGTCATCAGCAGTATCAGTTTCACCATCAACAGTACGACGAATTGAAGAAATTAATAAGGAAAGAGCTAAGCAAAATGATTTGATTCGTTCTATGGTTATGGCAAAAATTCGTCGTAGTCCTGAAAAGAATAGAAGAGGCTCTCGTGGATCATTAGGTAAGATAAAGTTTTTATTTAAACATGGTATGTTTATTAAGCTTTTGCTACAATATCAAACAATACGTGTGGAAAATTTTATCCTATTTTCCATATTTATTGTAAGCAATTGTTAAATCAACAGCTCAGATTCTTATTCTATTTTATTAAATTCATTTTAGGATTTGGCTCTTTAAGTCCACTTGGTGGTGCTTCCTCTTCATCACCTTCCGCATCTGGTAGTATAGAACATATTCTTTCAAAATCTGAAGATGATGACTCTAGACGAAGTTCTCAAAATTCTATTCTATCACATTCACAAAATGAAGATGAAGAACATCCTTCAGACTCTTCATCTAGTCAAGGCAACAATTTTTCAGCAAATCATCATGTACATCATTTAAATTGTAGTTCTTCAGCTGAACCTTTATTAGCAAAACAACAGCAACAACAAACATCTTCATCATCAGCAGATTCTAGTCAAAGACAGTCAAATAATGATGACAACAATATTGGAGCACTTTCACCAACATCTTCTACAGCAACAAGTCGATCGACACATTATGAACCAGTGTTTACTTCCTCTCCTAGATTTCGTAATCGACCCAAGTTTGATAGTCCATTTAGTATTTATCAATCAGTTACAAATCCACCTACACCGGTTAATCCTCAAGCAACACTATTTACACCAGTTACTCCTGATGTCTCAGCACCAGCAGGAAAAGGAGGAGGACAAAATGATAGTAGTAAAACTAAATCTTCTTCCAATAATAGAAATGAACATTTTATGGCATCACCAGCATTCTATAGATCAATGCCTGATCTAACAGCATTAATTGGAAATTCACGACAAAGTGGTGATACCAAAGGTAATAATAAAGGAGGAAAAATGAATATTTTTACAACACCAAATGTGAAACAATGGGAATCTTACAAAAATGCATCAACAGTTGAAAGACAAAAAGAACGTGAAAGAGCACGAGAACGAGCAAGATTAAAAAGTGATGAGGAATTGGGAATTAGTCCAACAGACTATGAACTTCTCAAGGATAAAATTAAAAGAAAAACTAGTGCATCTGAAGATGAAGTTTTTGAAACTTTGATTATGTCTTCCTCACCAAAAGCATCAAATCCTTATTCTTCTACACCTACAAGCTCTACTGATGTTATACCAAAAAGAAATCCATTCCTTGTCTCATCTCATGATGATGGAATTAAGAATACAAATAATAACAAGGATGAATCAAGACAAAATTGGTCGGGTGGTCGTTGTAGTGATGATACAGTTAGTGATGACTTTGTTCATTTAAGAATTAGATTAACACCTAAAGGAACAACAACAGGACAATCTGAAAGAAAAGTGTCACCAGAAAAATGTCGTAGTATGTGGGACTATCCTTCTGAAATGTCAGAATCATTTCCTAATTATTTTGGCTCACAACCTCATCAACATCATATTTATAATAATCAACAACAACAGCAAGTACCATTGTCAGCGCTTTTCAGTGGAGGAACTAGTCGTCATCATGACTCAAATTGGTTATTGGAAGGACGCCCAAGAGCAAATACATTGTCAGAATTGAATTTGGCATTATCAGCACCACAAGGTATAAATATGTTAGGAGGAAGAGATGAAGTAGTAATTGCAAACAATACTACAAATAATAATAGTAGTAGTATTGTTACTCCTAATCATAATTTATCACACCGCTCTGCATCTTCGGCACTACCAATTGCTTCTACTACCTTTTTGCTTAGTAGTAATAAGAACAGTACAGCTACCCCAATAAATAATAGTAATAGTGGTGGTTTATGGAATACACCTATGAATACAGTGGTGGCAGTTACACAATCACCAAATAGATCTCCAAGCCTTCAACAATCAAAAGGCAAAGCACTTAGTTCTGATACATTGCTTGATTCTCCACTTTCTTCATCACCTGCTGCTTTCCGTGGTGGAGTCAGTGTTCCTGATTTTACTATGAGAGAACATGAGCAAATTGTGACTAATAATTCTACAAATTGTACAGAGAGAAAAATTAAAAAGTCTAAGGATCGGGATCGAAGAAGAAGTTTAATCCAAGCAGTATCCGATTTTTTTACTATGAGATCTAGTTCTGGTTCTGTTGATAAAGCTGATGATGGAGTAGGAGGAAATACAAGTGGTGGTGGAGCAGGAAGTAGTTTCAATATTAGTAATAATACAAGTGGACATAATACCAGTGCTACATCTACGTCTTCACCACCAAAAGACAAAGATAAATTCTCTCTTTTTAAGCTAACACCAAAATTGCTATCAAATAAAGAAAAGAAAACATCAAAATCAAAAGAAACATTAACTTCACCACCAGAAGTAAATAAATCAAAGTCAGGAGGATTCTTGTCTTATCTTTCGCAACCTGAATTGGTTATTCAAAGATTATCTTCTAGTCCAACACCATTTACAAAATCAAGTCGAACCAATTTAACCAATTTTAGAAGTGAGTCTTGTGGAGGAGAAACTACAAGTTCAAGTCCACCTGATGTTATTATTAGCGGAATTACTTCCACAACACCAAATAATCAATCACATTTTCAACTTAGAACTGATAGTGTTACTAAAAGGTATATATACCTAATTATGTAATAAAATATTCTATTTACTTAATCATGTATTTTTGTTAATGTATAGGGCGAGGAAGCGTCAAGAGATCCAATTACAATTAGAAAATATTGAAGTCGAATTAAAATCATTGGAAACTCGTGGTGCAAGTATTGAGAGAAGACTTCGTGGGGAAGAATCAGGTTGGTAGTATTTATTGGATTTATTATATGATTAAATAACCATGCAATTAATTTATATATGGTGATATTGAAGATGAGGAAGGTGGAGGTCGAGGAGATGAAGAGTTGATGGAAGAATGGTTTACATTAGTAAGAGAGAAAACGAGACTCGCTAGATTGGAAAAGGAATTATTAGGTAATTAATAATTTGTAAAAAAATATACTTGATAAATTAACTAAAAAACTTATTTATTATTAGTTCGTGGCCAAGAGTTAGAATTGGAAGAACGTAAAGATAAAGTTGAAGATCAATTGGATCGTAGTCTTCTTGTTAATGGTATATATAATTAATTTGATTTTTTTTAAATTTTCAATTAACATACCTAATTGTATTTTTTCTATATTCAAAAAAAAATACAGATGCTGTCAAGTCACCACAAGATAAATCACATGAACTTCGTCTTCATAGAGAACTCAAGGATATAGAAATTCAAAAGAATAATTTACTTACTCAATTTCATGAAGATATGAAAAAGTATGTCAACATGAGTTCTTTATTTCTATATTATTTTTCTGTTTCATTAAAAATTCATTTTTATAAAAAATTTAAAACTTTATAAAATTTTTTTTTTGCAGATACGAGGTTGAAAATGCTGAGCTCGAAGCCAAGCTGGCATCATCAACTATATCGCCTAAGGAATCAAATGTATGATCTTTAGCCTTTTTCTGTGTGGCTGTTGTTATGATTGCCACATTGAAAAGACTAGCTGATTTCAACACCTAAAAAAATTTATGTCAGCCAGAGTGGAAGAACAAGTGTATCATCAAATTTCTTCCATCAATGATTGAAATTAATAACATGCTTGTGGGATGCAATTTACAAACTGTTACGTAAATCTACTATAATAATAATCAATCAACCAGGCAGTTAGTAGTATTCTTTGTAGACAAATTTTCATGCTCTTGGTCAATAATAATCGGGACAAGATAACAGAAAACCAAGTAGTGATGTATATGTTTTAATTCCGTTTATTCAAAATACAAAAGAGTCAGTCAGTTTTTTTAAATTAATTAGTGCTATAAATAATAATAATAATAATGAAACTACGAGCCAGACTAAATCACTGCTGTGTACCTACTATAAATACGATATGACTAATTATGATATAAATATAAATAATGTTTGGAAAAACTAAAGTACTGATACTGCCTATATTGGTGTAATAATTTATAAATTAAATAGATATTGCATAGTAAGCATAGCAATTGATTAACTACTACTCTACTCCAAAAAGTCTTTTAATGTGCATCTTGTCGCATTAGATGTCAATTGAACTAATATTCACATTGTAAGCATCACTTATTTAATTTATTTATGATGATAGCTAAAATATGTAATTTAGTACAGCTCAGCTTAATGCTAAAATTTTATATATTTATGATACTTTTGTATATATACATAGGTTTTGAATAGGTTCACTGTTGTAGTAAATAAACTCAAGAATGGTATTAAAATTATATGATTTTATATTTGCTCAACAGGCGAAATTTTCTACAATTGGCTTTTTTTATAATGCAGCAACCGAGCATTACCACAACTATTTATATTTTTATTAGTCAGGTTTTGTTGAGCATAAAGACACATATATTATATAGTATATATGTATTTGTTAATTTATTACTTTAATTAAGTTTGTGATATATAATTATAAAATAATGTTGTTATTTTTAGTCGCTAGTGGCTATCAAGCTATAAATGGTTAAAGAAAAACTAAGTACATTTTCGCATTCGAATATTTATAAATAATAATAATAGTGTATGTAGCGTACTGTAATTATATCGCATTTTGTAAGATTCTAATATATAATATATATTCATAAATATATGTAAATATTATTTAATTTTGCTATTACTGTTACTGCTAAACTTGTACATACACAGTATTGATACTTACTTTAGTATATGAATTATTATATACTACACATATACTGATTTATGCAGGGGTTGTTTTTTGTATGGTAACTTGCAAAATATTGCTTTCCATCAAACGAAGTAATTAGTAGTATTTATGATTAATTAGGTATAGAACAAACCATGCAATTTTCTAAACATTTATAATTCTATTTGTTTTTTCTTTATATATATACTTACTTACTCTCTACTATGTTAATTGTTACTAGAAAAATTAAATTGATAGATGATATCGTGTGCTAAAAGAATCTTTAGCTTCATTATATATTTATGAATTACTCCAATTCAAAAACAAAAAGGCGTATTATATATCTATATATGTACTAAATGATTCAAGTAATAAAGAAAGGATCGAGACAAAAGCAAGAAGAAATAAATTGTTTACTACATATTTATTCATTCAAAACTGATTTTATTGATGAATTGTTGACATAAGCGATTTTTTTTTATTATTTCTTACTTTCATTCCATTTCCTCCTCATCATCATCATCTTCTTCTTCTTCATCTTCATTTGGTTCCTCTTGTACTACTGGCATCCAGGATCTACAACCGACCAAAAAGTAAAACATTATATTATTCTGTTTTAAAAATAATTAAGTTGCGTCTAAAGTCTAACCTTGCAAAAAGAGAAGTCTTTGTAACTGATATATCATAATTTTGTGGTCGTGGTTGTTGTTGTCGCTGGGGTGCTGGTATTATTGTTAATGATGAAGAAGATGTAGTAATTACGTTAGGTGAGCTTTGAGCTGACAATGGATAATTAGCTCCACTAAGACGTATTATGGCACGAGCCAAAGCACGAAGTACTTCTTGTGGTAATTGAAATTCTTGCAAACCATTTGCATTATTAGTTTGTTGACGAAGAGGTTCTTGTTGATCTTGAGCCAAGCCACCATTAATATTATTATTATCAACAGACATATCTTGAACTTGTACTTCATTGTTAACATTTTCTAATGTATTCTCATTACTCATATTATCCATGTCTTCAAATGCATCCGTATCATCATCAGCTTCTTCAACCTCCTCCTCGCTACGAAAAAAAAGAGGTGGTGGCACTGGAATCCATGCTGGTGGTTCATCTTGCTCACGAGAAGGAGGAAATGCATCCTTGGTCGTTGAGATAATTGGACATAGCAGATTCACAATAACAAGAAAACGTGGTGGTGAGCGATTTCTAAAAAGATTCCAAAGAGTAGCCATAGATAAAGAAACAAGTGTTGGCACTTTGTTGGTTGTTGACGCTTCAATTGCTTGTCGAACCATAGTCTGCTGATTTTAATTCAATTAGCTTAAGAGAAACTTTTTAGAAGAGATTTGAGATTTTGCTTGAGAAGTTGAGAATAGAATTTGGAGTTTTTTTTAAAGTATAAGAGCTTCAAAGTACGAATATGTACTAACTTGTATTATATTATGTGCTTTATACTCAATGAGAAATTATCAGAAAAATAAGAATGCCGAATGTCAAATTTCTACTGTATAGTCTTTTACGACTTCCTTCTTCATTTCTTTGAAATTGAGTCAAGTGTCATTAGCACACACTACATTGAATGCATAACAGCAAGCAGAAATAAAATAAATGACCTCTATGCATTGAAAAAGGGCGAGTATACATATTTGTATAACTTATATACAACATTATCTAAACTGTAAAAAATGTAAATTATTGAACCAGTGATCGTTTTAAGTACTTTAGGAACTTTTGGCTTAGTCAGGAATCGTAAAAATATTAAGTTTTCAAAATACAAATGGTTATATGATAAAGTGTATGATTTCCTAGTTAGAGTGTTGAGAACCTTAAATATAATTTACAAGAGCCATAGAAGAAGTTGCTGACAACTATATTTCTTTAATGTATTTTGGGTTCATATAACCACCAACACAGCAAGATTTTTATGTTCGACGAAGTAAGCCCGAAAATGACTTGTTTTTTCAAAGGTTTCATATATATGATATATTATTTCTCGGAACTGACAAAAAACATCTAGAGTCAGCAGTTTTCAGTACTTACTGAGATCAGAACTCAAGTGTCGTATATACATACATAGATATCATAAAATAAGAGAGGAGAGAAGTTATTATGCAATGATTAGATTATATTTGTTTCTAATATGCTGTATATAATGCGTGAAGCATGAATGATTCATTCGGTTTTTAGATATATTCACAATTTTTGGCTAGTTCAAAAATGTCATATTTTCAAAAGATCATCCACAATATTGAATGTGGATTGCACATGAGCGAAGAAAAGATGGTTGAGAAACTATTTCAGTTATCAATCATCATATTACAATAAAAATCCTATTTCGTTTATATTTTAATATTCATTTCATGAATTTTATCCTTTGTTGCTCAAATACTTGGTTGGCTTATGCATAGCGTCTCTTTTGAAGAAATGAATATGAACAAAATTGGTGGGAAAATGATCAGCTGACGTATCATCATCAGGTTGTCTTACTAGCAATAAGATGGAAGCAGACACCGCCACACTAAACTACAAATTTATTTTTATACGAGACAGCAGCAGTCAAATACTTTACTCTACAAGAGGAGTATGTGTTATTGCAATTTGCACTTAGTACAATGGTTAGTAAATGCAAAATATGAAATAATAAAATAAAGTGCCAATTTTTTACATTTTGGATAATCTTTTTACTACTACTTCATCTACATTACTTGATTAATAAATATAGTAATTCATTATTCACTATAAAATGTTACTCTATTGTTTTAATCATCATGTTGTGACTCGGTAAAAATCGAATGTCAATTCGGTTTTTAATAAGAATAATAAATGTTGTGTGTGAAATGAAAGAAGAAAGGAATTTGCTATTATAGCAAAAACAATAATAATAATGAGTTAGAATTTTATAAATGACGTGATTGGTTGAAAGTGAATTTTTTTTATTTGGTCATCACTGCCGTTCGTTGGCTGTTGCCAAGACGACCAAAATGACACTTGGTAGTAGCAATCAAAGTGATTCAGCTCAAGCGGCACTAAACAAGAGGAGAAGTCAATTAGAGTTGTGGATGGAGTCCGATACGGCCAAAGAAAGTTGTGAAATTAAACATCGACCCAAAAGGGTCAAATTTGCTGATAAATGCATATTCCAAGCAGCTTGTGCTTCTGGTGACAAGGCCCAAGTTGCTAAAATGATTAATGATGGTTATGACATCAATGCTGTTGATGAAGACGGAATTACAGCTTTGCATCAGGTAAAAAAATGTTTCTTTTGACTATATTTCAACAATTATATGATTCAGCATTAAAATTATGATTTATTTCATTGTGTTTTATGCTTTTTTGTGTGTGCAATTTTCGCAAAGAGGGTTTTAGTTTGGTCCAGTCTGTTTACATTGAATCAATGGCATTGCTTGAGTAGAATTAGAGTTAGTCAGAGAAAAGTTCATTTAATAATTAATCCTTACTATTAATTCTGACTAGTTTAATTAATTAATCAAAAAAGTAATCCACTTATGTTATAAATGCAGTTCAAGTCTTCTCGGTATAGAGTGTATATATTTAGTTTTTAGTATGAGTATATAAGTAAGTATTCTACAAATAAAATTTTACAGTTGCCAGCACCCAGTTGAAATTCTACGTAGCCAAAAGAAAAAATCAAAGAAACCGAGTCAAGAGGAACGAAAATGTAGAGTTATAGTAATAAGAAGCTTTATCTTAGCTATCATAGATAGAATAAAACAATTGAAATGGCAATTGAGAACAATGTTTTTATTTAGTACTTTCAAGTATCAAGCATCACTTGAGAGTTTGCAAAATTTTGTAGACTAGTATAGTTGTTTAAATTTCTTAAAGAAATTTACTTTAGTAAACAGAGCTGCAATTGATTGTTGACTTTAGCTTTTAAATTAATGATAACTTATTAGATTCATTACTTAAGGTATTTGATTTGTTTTGGAGTAAGGTTAATATGTACGAATTAGATATGTGGTCAGTGGCATGGATAGAGATAATTATTTATTGGGCAGAGATAGGAGAATATGATTATATTAATCATCTGAATTAAATTTTTCATCATATTTAGTAAAAAAATGAAATGATAACTAAACAAAGAGGAGAGCTCTTTTGATTCAAAAGTTCTGATAGTGACATTTTTACTGCAAGTGCATGATGTGTGTCGTATAAAAATGAACACGATGCTCCTTTATTAGTTTTTCTGTTACGTCTGTTTGGTTCTTGTCCAAAAATGTGAGTGTGATGGCCGGCGTTTAGTTTTAGTAGTTTGTACCATGCTCTCAAGATTCTTTAACTCTTTAATATACATGTCGAAGTCTCTTTCTTGTATAGAAAAATCGTATACTAGCAAAATTAATAGCTAAGATTAAGACTACGATTATACACGTATGTTCAATCTTAGTCGTTTCTACTTATAAATACATAAATTACTCAAAATCTTGACTTGATATTGAATCAGTTTTGCATGAATGAAAGTAGTTGTGGTGAGAGATAAATGATTAGAAAACAAAAAATGTGCTTGCAATGATTCATTCAAGAAAGTAAACGCATCTAAATTACTGTAACTACTTACTACTGAAGTGAGTATTGATTGAATATATAGTAATGTATTTTCTTCGTAATGTAAAAGGGTAAATTTTTAAGATTGATTATTATACATAATATGACTTAAATGACTTTTGTTCAACTTTGGACATTCTTGAAGGAGAAATGACTCATTCATATATTATAGGAAATTGGTAATATTTCTGTTTACTATAAAAACATATTATATTAGGTATATTATAATAACACTATAATGGTTTACTTCTACAGAAAGAAGTCATATTGTATTTAAGTTGAGTCATTTTCCAGGGTTAAACGTATATTTACCGATAGACGGTTTATTACCGACGTTTAAACTGTTAGTTCACTTTCAAATAATCAAAAGAGTTAGTTTACTTTTTATGTACAAACAAATGTACATTTATTATTTACTAATTGCAAAATGAAAATGTATTAGTAACTATAATTAATGTATATGAATGAACTCATCTATTATTATTCTACTGTCTGTCTACATTGAATGAACTCTCTGACTCTATACAAAATGTCTGTGTTTGCTGTTTTTTTGTTACAAATGTGTAACTTTTGCATATATTGGTTTGATTATTCCGTTATATACATAACTAACTTCCTAAAAAAGCCCTTTTGCAAGATTGATAATATATTATTTTATAATGTTTGTGCTAAATATTGACTAATGAAAAAATGAAACATAATGATATGAATTAGAATGAGTAAGTTTAGCTTTTAAATGATCTCATTCAGTTTTGAGCCTACATCCGCACACACTTTTCTGTGTAATGGTAATGGTCTATATAAAATACACATTATACAAAGCATATGATAGGCACAGACGAGATCTTCTTCTCTGTTTCTCTATCTATAATTAGCTATGGTAAATGTTAAAAGCACTACTAAGCGGGTTGTAGTATATGCCTTAGTAGAGAGAAAGAAAGAAAGAAAGAGAAATTAGTGTTTCAATTTCATTTTAGTTAAAAGCAGATGACTGTGTTGTGTGTCTTGTCTTGTTGTTGGCTGAGATGAGCATTGACTAGTGCAATGATATTTTGTGTATGAATGCCTGCCTCATTTGCCCTTTGCTCAAGATAGTCAAAAGTCATTCATTGTCTATTCAGTCAGACTGGCAGGTTTTTCTTTTAGTACACAATCCAAAGCCAAACAAATTCTCTCATGTTAGAGAGTAAAAGTGAGGAAGCAAGCATCAGACACGATATATATTTTTATTATATGTACTGGGTAGAAAATCGGAGTTTTAGGTTTGTACTGGTATTAGTAAGTAAGTATAAAATTTGGATATGCAAAGAAGTTAGAAAGTTTTTAAGAAAGATGTTCTGTTGCTGAATGTCCATGCAAGATATGCCTACCAAAAAAATATTCTATATTGTAAATGTTTGTAGTCTATATAGTGTGTATGTACATATATATATATATATATATATATATATATATACTATTTATATTTTGTTTCATTGTGTAAGATTTTTTGGCTTCTAAAACCATGTACTGTATTTGAGTGGCAGACAGCATGATTATGTTACGTGTCTCTCTACTACATGCCGCAATGGTTCCAATTGGAATACTTCTCTTTTGATTTTTGACCAAATTGTAAACTATGCATCTACCCTTACATACTTATTTTTCTGTTTTGGTTGAAACTCAGGTCACACATCAAACTTCTTCGGTAGAAGAAATAGTTGTAGTTGGATGAGAGAGATAGTTTAATCTTTTAGTGTAGTAGTAAGAAGAAGGAAGTTGTAAAGAAATGTGTTTCTCCAGCTTGCTCATTTCACTCAAGTGTCACTTTTTATGTCTGAGCTACATTGAGCATGCAAATTTACGTATGTGTAAAAAAAAGATTTCAGTTGCTTTTTATTTTGGCTTGGCTTCAGTATGCAAAATTTAAAGTAGATTTATATTCCACAAAATAGAATATATAAGCTATTTTGTTTTTTTTTATATGTTGTTAGGGTAGGTTATATAGTTCAGATTATTTCTAATTTGCCTTCGACTTGTGTATGGTCTAATAATACACGAAATTCTTAATGATGTATTTTGGATGATGATGATTGGTGTTGATTATAATATTTATTCTGTGAAAACCTAATTGGATAACTCTTTTCATCTTTTTTTAAGGCTTGTATCGAAGACAATTTTGACATGGTTGAGTTCCTGTTGGCCAATGGTGCGGATGTTAATATATCTGACAATGAAGGCTGGACACCATTACACGCCGTAGCTACTTGTTGTTATGTGTCGATTGCCAAGTAAGAAATTGCTTAATTTAAAGTATAAATTCTTTATCTTTATTGATTGCTTATTATGACATTTTATGGCCAATGTTAATGTTGTTGACATTAAAGTCATGTCGTGTTAATAACCTGACTGGGTACGTATGTATGCACATTAAACAACATTTTGTTATATATGTATAATGGAATGAACATTTATCACTTTTGAAGAGAGCATGACGTCATTGTAAAATACAAACCGTGTGTTTAAGTTTACTTATATACTCAGCTGGAATAACATGAAAAACAGTGCTAAAAACACGCTCTGTACATATAGTCTGATATGGGTCATTTAAATATTTTGTTGTTTTTTTTTGTAGTAAATGAAATTGACAAAGATGAGTTATGATATATGACACAAAATAATATGATTTATTTATTATTATTTGCAGATTACTTTTAGACCACGGAGCCAATGTGGTTGCCTTAAATAATGACTGTAGCATCCCCTTAGATGTAAGTGATGTCTAGTCTAGTGTACTACTAGTACTAAGAATCTTAAGATTTGCCAACAATAATTCATATAATTGGTTATAAACATTGGTTTGATTTTGCATTTTGTAATTAGATATGCAAAAGTGATGAAATTCGAGAATTATTTATTCAAACTATTAATGGACAAGGTATTTTTTTACTTCATATTATTATTATTATTTTCATAGTTTATTGATAAGGCAAAAACTACAAACATTTTTTGTTATTTCCATTGTAGGCATTGATTTGACTGAAGCTAGAAGAGGCGAAGAAGTTCGAATGATGGAAGATGCACAAAAATGGATAACGTCACGAACATATGAAGAAGAGCCACATCCATTGACAGGAGCAACAGGTTTACATGTAGCAAGTTGTAAAGGCTATATTAAAGTCATAGAGTAAGTTTACAATTGACTAACCAATATGGAGATGATAGTCATCATCATTTTTTATCTTCTTTTTTCAAAAAAATATTTCGTTTTTCTTATAGTTTACTGCTAAAGGCCGGTGCAGACATTAATCGACAAGATTTAGATGGCTGGACTCCTCTTCATGCTGCTGCTCATTGGGGCCAAAAAGAAGCTTGTGAAGTGCTATTAGAAAATATGTGTGACATGAATATAAAAAATAATTGCGTAAGTTATTTAAAATTTCTTTATTTTTATAAAGTATATATACCTTAAACTAATTTATTTCAACTTAATTATAATATACAGGATCAAGTAGCTTTAGATGTTGCAGATACTAGTGTAATTCATGTTCTTGAAGATTTTCGAAAGAAGCATGATGTCAATAAAAACATTGAACCATCGAATAAACAATCGCAACAACAACAGTCAAATATATTACCATTACCACCCAAGAAAAAGTATGTTTTAATAATAATAATAATTTATTATGTATTATTATTATTTTATAATTTTTCTTAATAATTTTTCAGAAGTTCGAAGCCTTCTTTTGATGAAGATGTTACTATTGTTACCAATAGACCAAGTCCAACACCATCTGATGTACTAGCAAATAGTGTGGGCACAGGTAACGAAATCGTTGATGTAGATGATGATCTTGATATGGACTCTGACAACATAGAAATTGATAGAAATGTTGAGTTGGTAGTAGCTGTTAGTGATGAGGCAAATGAAACTATTGAACCAGATAATCAACAACATAATAATGAGTTGAACATTGAGTTAGGTAATGGAGATAGCATTGTTGGAACAAATAACAATAATAATAACATGATTGATAACAGTTGCGATTCTGATGAAAAGCAACAATCTATAGCTTCTTCAGGAATACCAATACATCACTCAGACTCATTAACAGATGTAGAATTAGATAATATGTCTACAGAACAAAGTGATAACAATAATGATAATGAAGACGAGGATAGATTATTTATACCTGATGAACTACAATCAAAAGAATCAACAATTGAAATGCTTCGTTGTCGAAGACAACTCCAATTAGAAAAACTTTCTCAATTTGAAAAAAGCTTAGAACAGACAGAGGAAAATATTGCTGAGAAACTTGAAATATATATAGAATCTAATCCAGAATTTCTTAAAGTAGAAAATTCACAAAATAGTGTCAGCAACAAAGTAACAAAGTTTCTCTGTATAGGAGTCATGATCTTTTCAGCTTATGTAATGCTCAAAGCTTACAATCTTTACATGTGGGCTAAACATAATTAATTCTTGAATTAATATAGAAATCAGCATCACACTTTCTAAGGTCTAGGTTTACATACATTTATCACAGTGAATTATAAATTATTTATATAACACAAAGTTATTACAACAAGACTGCACTAAAGTATACAACCACTATCACATATTATATTATGAACAAATGCAATATATGAATACGGTAGAATTTTAAAAAATTATTAGTACTACGTATATATATACAATGGAAAACTAAATGATACGTTATAGCAAGACAAATATTATGTGAGTAATGAGTATATTATTTATAAATGAAAAGTCTGATTTATTAAAGTCTCTCTCACTAAACCAACTAACAAATTGTAATTTTCTTCTTGAATTATACATGTAGTACATTTTATATAATATTTTCACTTGATTGATGATCTTCACTTTCTTTCAATACTCATGATGACATTTTATTTTATTTTTTTATTTGTATTTTACTGTAATTGTGTGACCGTTGCCTGTATTTTTTGTTTACTAACATTTATATGTTTTCATTTCACTTGTCTCAAAAGATGAGGAAGAAGTTGAAGCAAATGAGGCTGCAGAAGCTGCCGATACTATATCTGACTTACCTATTACTACTACTACTTGTTCTATCGAGCCAGTTCCAAATGATCTGAATTTACAACATGCGCCTCCATATACAGTTAGTACGATTACGTCAGAATCGTCATCGATATCAACAAGTAGCTCTACTAATATGACCACTAGTGACCCTAAGGATTCTGAAAGTGATAATACGTTGAGTTCAAACAACGGTAATTTGTATTTTACTAATAGCAGTTGTGTAGTAGTAGTAGTAGTAATGATAATAATAAGCAGTATACATCTATATATGTAGTTATTTGGGCTTGCTGGTCATACACTTCACTAATGTATTTAAAACGGCATTTAGTTAGTTTTAGAGTTTATAATGGAAAACTAACAACCAACTCTAATTTTGTATTAAAAGCATTTGTCGTATTAATTACCTATTGCTTTTTTTACTGTGCGTAATAATGGGTGAAAAACTACTTCTTCTTGCTTTATGTTCTTATTGTTAACGTTATATGCTATTCTTAACGATATATATAACCCGTGCTTCATCTCAACAACAAACCTATAAAACATAATGTAACAATTATCTCTACAACTTGTTAATCAAGAAAAATTATGGACCACTGAACAATAACTATGTTTGCATACTTTCAAATTTTTCCAGTCTTGATTATATAATAATTAATTAATTATATATATATATATATATATGTTTAACCTTTCTATTTACATCTCAATCTGTATTTATCTTACTGCTAATTTATACAAAATAACTATACTAGTATTATATCTAATGCTTAGATTCTATACCTAAAAATACTACTTGTTGTTAATCTTTATTATGATATACGCTTTTAAACTACTTTTTAGAAATATTTTCCTAAGATCAAAGTTGTAATTTTCTTTTTTATTAATGGTATTTGGATGGTTGAATTGAATCAGTTATTTATAAAATATGTATTTTTTTACCAATTTCGTGAAACCAAAAACATTTATATGGAGCAGATTCACTGAAACCACCACAAGCAACACCAAGATCATCATTGCAAGCTGGAGTTCTTTCCTCAACAATTACGACTACTCCTTCAGTTACTACAAAGCCTCCATTGCCGTTAGTGAGTAGCAAAGAAGAGTATTCTAATATAGTTCCTGACTCACCACCTGTAACATTTCCTGCACGTGCTCCAAGTCCTCCATCACCTTCTTCGAGGCTAATAACACCTTCCTCAACAACAAGTAGTGTCACTTCTATGTCATCAGCATCTACAACTTCCGTTGTATCACTTCCTGAAGAGACTAATACTTCTGCTGCCTGGAGAAGAGGTGGCTCACTTCGTTCTAGAGTATCTTCTGCTACACCTGGTTGTAAGTCATTCAACAAAAAAAATCAAGATTCAAGTCAGGTCAAAAAAAGCAAAAGTGTTGTCTGAAAAATGTGCTGTTTGAATTTTGTTTTGTGTGTGTGCTTTATTTCCTAGTTTGTTTTGCTTGCTATTGTTTTTGGGATTTGGGTTGTGATGTAGTAAATTTTTACAATTTTTTTAGATAGGGAAGTAAACTGAAATTGAACCCTTAATTAATATTTTTTTGACTTTGAAAACTTTTCTTTTTTCAACAATATATATGGTAGTTGATCATAGTAACATAAATTTTTAGGAGTTTTGAACTTTTAAATATTGTGTAAAAAAATAATCCAAAAACATAATTCAGAAATTGTGAGCAAAATCAGACTTCTGACTTTATTCATTGCCTACTTAAAATTCTAGGAACAATACAACAATACGTAGTAGTATAATACACACTATGCACTAAAATGTTTTTTTTTGTTTTAATACAACATGCAAAGGGTAAGAAGTAAAGAATTGAGGTGAAGTTTTGTATATGATTAATTAATTCCACATCATGTTTCAACGTTGCTCACCTGTTAGAATTAAAATTAACTAATTGAGCTACTAAAACTAATAGATACTTCTGTTTCTGTTTGTATAAATTTGTCTGCAAGTGTAAGTATGAGTTTCAAAAAGATATATATTTTATTTTCTATGTGAGTTTTCATAGTTTAAAATTTCAAGATAGTTAGGTAGTATAAAATCTACTATATACTAATATTTCAGGGAGAAGATCAAAACTTAGGTACAAAATGGAAATAGTGAAAAAGTGGCCAAGGTGAAATATCATCAGCTTTCAGTGTCAATTACGTATGCTGTAGATGTATAGCACAATGTATTGTAAATATAAAATTATTCTCAATTTGCCTTTCTTTTAGCAAATTAAAGCACAGTAGCAAAACAAAATATATAATGTATTTGTATATAATATATATATATATATAAATAATGTGACTGACAGAACAAAAAAGAGATATTGAATATTTATACAATATTTATTTATATTTTACAAATTTTCTTCTTTTTATTTCAGCATCATTTGACGATAACAAAGCTAATGACAGGGTAGCAGTACGAAGAACAAGAAGTGAAGCAACTGGTGATGTCAATTTACGACGAGCCTACAGTTTTGAATCAGATTCTAAGTAAGTGCGAATATAAGCTTAGTACAAAATTATTGCTATTTAATTGTTAGCTTTGAGTTAACAAAAGTTATAACCAAATAATTGCATGAGTGAAAATTTATTTACTAAATAACAAAGTTTTACTAAAATTTTGTATAAAAAATTATTGATTTTTAAGCTAATTTTAACTAATAAAAACACTAATTAAATTACTCATAACAGGTTTTATACAAGACTAATAGACGCTCGAAATCGCATTAAGGCTATGGAAGCTGCCTCTGCGGCTCTATACTCTTCGACCAATTGTTCTTTAAGTAGTATTGTTCCTACCTCTTACACATCATTGTCATCCTCGTCATCTGATCCAATCTCATCTCGCAGTCCTATCTCATTAATATACTCGACAACTAATAAAAGTTCAAATATGACGTCCTCCTCAAACCCTTTTGTTGCTACTACTTATAACCGCAGTACTCCTTCCTCTGCCATTACTAATACTGACAACAGCTCAACTAGTGTTACTTCCGCTACTACTACCATCGTGTCACCAACAATTACGTCACTAATATCTACTTCTCCAGTGGTCTCAACAACTACTAACCAGAGTCAAAATCAATTCAATAGCAATAACAAATCGCCTTCTTCATCTCAAACTGATTTGGACGCTGAGTTTATTGTAGTGAGACGGAGGTAATGTACACAGAAAACACAAACAATGAAATTTAACGAATTGACAAATTTTGATTTCTTCTTGTTGTTGTATTTATTGTTTCTCTATATGTATAAATACTAATAATAATAAGCATTAATTTTATTTATTTATTTACCAAAGGATGTGTAAAATTTTCAACTATGTTTTCTAATATTTTTAGGAAAGAGACTGATTCTTCAAGAGCAACCCGTCCTAATACTATTGGTTCATCTAGCCCACAAAACCGTGTGGTTAGTAATAACGCCGTCCAGATGCGTAGGTATGTGCTTCCAATATGTTTTTTCTGAGCCCTTTAATTATGTAATCAATGGGAATTACGGGAAATATAATAATAATAAGCTACATATATGTGCTTTTTTACTTGAATTGAGACAAGCTAATGAAGGGTTGGTACTTTTTTATAACAATATTTAAGCAACAATATAGCAACATTTAAACAGACACAAAAACGTCTATGTACTAGCTACTACTGACTGAGAAACCTTCATTAACTTGCTCTTTTCTTTTCTCAAGTACGTAGTATTATTGCAAAAAACAGTATAGCCCATCTCATTATGTTTGAACATAACAAATAATTATATATCAGATGCAAAAAAGATATCTATATGTATATACACTTATTTTTATTGTAAAACTTTATATGTTATACTAAACAGTGGTGGTGGTGGTGGGGAAAATATTGGTGGTGGTGGTATTAATGTTGGTGGAAATGTCTCACCATCTTCTACGCCAACAAGTCCTGCTGGAAAAAGTAGTGGACCTGTAACCAAATTTAAGCAATTTCTATTCAAGTGCGTGTTCTTTAATCATAATTTTTCCTTTTTGTGAATAAGATCTACAAGTCTATTTCTTCTTCTTTGCATGCTATTCAAAAAAAATTATCTGATTGTATTCTTTTATTTATCAAAAAAAATTCTATTTTGTGAAGCTTTTAATTTAATTGCTTAACCAATTTGCTGTCTTCTTAAGAAGCATGTGCATGCATCAACTAATAATTTACTATTCTATATTTGAGTTGAACTTTTTTTTAAAAGTTGTAGTAGTCGTAGCTCTTGTTATTATTGTTTGTAGAAAAATTTTGTCTAAAAATATTTATATATATTCCGATATTTTTTCTTATGAACAGATCGTTTGTTCCACCTGCTCGTGATGAAGAGTCAGAGACTCAAAGAAAAGCCCATGCCAAAAGAGTCAGAGAAACTAGACGTTCAACACAAGGTGTTACCCTTGAAGAACTAAAGTAAGACTCAAAATTGATCATTTTTTGATTTATGTAAAAAAAATTAATTTAATTTTTTTTATATTTTGTAGATCTGCTGAACAATATGTAAAAAATAGTCAACAACAGCAGCAACTAAATCAACAGCCAAATAGTTCTATTGAGCAGGTATAATTTTGTAATTAATTCATCAAGTTTCTGAATTTAATTTAAAATTTTTTAATCTTTTAAAAAAGACAAATGTACCATCAAGTTCTCATGTACCTGCAAATTCTTCTACGATTCTTCGTAAGGAAGAAGATTTACTTCTTGAGCGTCGCCCATCGTGGAGACTCCGAGTTGATGAGCAAGATCGTAGCAAATTTTCTTTAGAAGATACTCGAACAATATCATCTCGAGGAGGTGGTGGTGGTGGTAGTGGTTCAACTACAACAAGTGCAAGTGATGACAAAAGTCCTTCACAAAGGATCAAGTCAACGTCTGGCTCTTCCGGAAGTAAAAGTGTTCTTAACGATCCATTGGCTAGACCACCGAAACCACCAGAAGATGAGAGTAAAGAGAGAAGTTCTGTTGGTGGTGGTGTTGATGAAGATAAGGATAAAGACATGAAAAATTCTGGTAGTCAAGGTGCTATTTTACGTAAGAAGAAATCAAAGAGACGTTCTACGGGAATTGTGCAGTACAATGCTGATGTAAGTAACTATAGTGAAAATTTCATCAATTACTTTTATACTTGTTAGTGAATTTTCAGTTTGTACATTTAGTAGTAAAACTAGTCTTTTTTATATTGATGTATTCTTATATACCGGTATATACTCGAATGTGTTTCATTTGGTGTGTTAGCTCGAAAGATGTAGAAGTTGTATTTTTTTTAAATATTTAGCTGTTGATTTTGCTTCTTATTTTTTCCTGTTTGTTTCTTTTCTCTATGTACGCTATAGGGTACAGAAGGAGAGACACAAGACCATGTAACCAGTGATACAGAGGTGAGAAGATGCTGCTTATATGTAATCTACAATATTTTTTTTTGCTTTCTTCTTATTTGTATTTTGTAAACTAGTTTTATTTATCCGGTATAAAATGATGTGTGTTATTATTTTGACCCTTCATATTATTTTATATTATGAAATTTGTTTGCACAAGTATATTGTATGTATGTAGTATGCTGAATTAATGCCAAAAAGACAATAATCCAGAAGATTTAGAATTTTCTTTAAGATTTGAGATAATAGTAGTTTTAGAGAGCTCGTTTTTGAGTTTGTTTAGACTAATTGCGCCGAAAATAGATTCAGCAACCATTTAAAAGAGACTTTGAGACTTTAGTTTAAACGGAGCTACTTTGCCATATATATATGTATATATATGGGGGCGTTGACGTTTGAAGTTTGTTTGCCTGAAGAACGTTTATTTGATCATTGTTTAATGTTGAAATCCATTTTCTCCATATGGAAAAAAGTTTCTTACTACTTTCTGTCTCTCATCATCTCTGCTGTCAGAAAGAAACAAGAGAGAGACTGTAGGAGGAAAGGAAGAAATAGAGCCAGAGCCAATACAGCTCTATGTTAGTTATATTTGTAGCAGTTTGGAGAAATCTATTATAAGACAGAAACTCTCTATAAGGATGTTAGTTTCATGTAGATGTAATATTTTTTACTAGGATCAAGCTATTTAGAGTCACAGGAACATTTTACAGCCAGCTGCAACATGTTACATCTTCTGTAGGGTAGAGTCACTTTTACTTTTCTGAAAGCCACGTGCCATATTATACTAGAAAAAATTAAAGAGAATATTTCAAAACAGGAAAAAATGAAACATCATTCATTTGCTTTCACGTTGAATCTGACTATCTGACTTCAGTTTTAGTTGTACTGCAGATAAGGTTTCATGCACTGAGTTATTTTGTGGTCATTGCTGGTGATGTTCATTTTTTTTATTTTATCCATGATACCGTTGGCGGTGAAGAGAGATTTATCCTTTAAGCTCACTATACTTACTTAGTTTTATAGAGTGAGAGAAGGAATAGTACGTATATATGTACATATGAGCAAAATTGAAAGGAGTGTCACACTTGGCACCTAACCATATAATTTTTTTTGGCAAAGTATAGGTATATACATAATATGTAACATATAGTAGTAACTAACATCTTTGAAATTTTAAACTTCTTCCTTTGATGCATCCAACTCTAGGATATAAGTATTATAGAGTGTAAAATAAACCAAAAATTAGAAACGTATTATATATATGGAAAGTATAATATATAATAGAGAGCCTTTTTCTGGTTTGTCTTTCTCTCATCTCAACGAATGATGATGATGGTTATGCTCTATGTTATCGTATTTACAGACTTAGAAGAAGTATGTCGAAGAAGGTGCAGATGTGCCATTGCAAATGTAGAGTTTGTTGATGATAATCAGAATGATGTTGTTTGTAACTATATGTAGTATGCATTGCACACATATTAGAGAGTAAGAGAGAGAGAGGGTTTACTATAGTTCTGAATTATTATTATAGAGATGAATACTTAAAAACAGTTTTTTAGTATAAGACGAACAAGATGAGTCTGTTTGAAACAGGCTGTATGTAATCTTGACATTATAATGTATATATTTACAAGTCTTCTTGAGAAAGTTGAAGTAAAAGTTATCCATGTTGCTAGTAGTAAAAAAAAGTAAGTACATGGCGTCTACCGACGGGTTTTAGTAGAGTCACTTTTGCTTGTGTGTATATTTGTAAGAGTACTTGTGATGTACAAGATGTATAGATGTAGAGTCTTGAAGATTGGAATATGCTTTTGGCAACACTACTCATTCATTCCTATATACTGAAAGATAAGTTGGAGAAGAAAGATGTGAAGTGAAGCGAACTAAAAAAGTCAAGTGTATAGTCTTTTGTCTCTTTCTCTTCTGGTTGCATATATTGTCAAGTTCCATGTCCCATGTTTAGTTTTTTTTCTTCAACAAAAATTTTAAAATTCCTATCAGTCAGTTTGGACTGAAGTGCATCACACTAACTACATATATATATACTCAGCCACTACTGATAATGCCAAGTCGTATGAACAGTTTTTCAGAGAGTCTTCGTGGCAGTTGGAAAAGATTTACAAGATTTGCTGGTGATGTGGCATTGTTTGTTATTAAATGTATTGGTCCAGTGTAGTGTAGTAATGTAAAGTAACACTATCAAAGTTTTGAGAGAAAGTTGATTGGAAGTCTAGGAGAATTTATTTGTACATTATATACATTTATTTTACATACTCTTGTTTAAAAAATAGAAAACTACGTAAATATGTCTTACTATTCTTCAAGTAATAGACCACGTTCCACTTCTCGTTACAATTATTCTAGTGGTGATCCACCACCGTCACGTAGTAGTAGTAGCAATCGTTATTCTACAGGAAGTAATTACAGTGGCATTAATTTTGGAAGTAGTAGTGGTAGTTCATCTGGATATAGCAACAACAATAGTGGATATGACTGGACATCACCAATTGGTCATTTTTCATCATATGGTGGTGGTAGTGGAGCATCACAATCACAAATTAATACAGCATATGCATCATTACCACGGAGTTACGCTTCTTCAAAGAAAGGCTCTTCATCATCAAGTCATGGTCATCATTCTAATCAACAGATTAGCAAAAGTGCCTTTTATCCACCTAGTAGTAGTAGTAGTAGTAACAGTGGCAGTTATCATCATCATCATCAGCCATATCAAAGTGGTGGAAGTAGCTACCTTTTTGGTCATTATGCATCACCTGTATCTCATGGAATTAACTCATCAGCTTCAAGTGATACAAATTCATCAAAATATTCAACATCTTCTGCTTACTCTACATCTAGTTCTCCTAGAATATATTCTTCCACTATAGTAACAAATAATGAAAGTGGTAGTAGAGTACAATCAGGGATCAATAATAATACTGGAAATGATGTTATGCCAGGGGGAAGGTATATTGAATGGTCATCGAGACGAAAAGCTACATCATCACCATCAGACTCAAAAGCTTATCATGATGAGCAATCTTTATTGAAAAAGAGACATCAACAAACCTTATTGCATCAACAATCTCAACCTTCTTTTTTTGTTATAAAACCTAGGAATGTTGTTACATCAAATGAAAATAGCTCCTCAGGAATAGTAACTGGTTCTTGTCAGATTGGAACTGGGAATAGTAGCAATTATAACAATAAAAATAATAGTAATAATAATAATAGTGGTAATAAAATATATCAAAGAAGAGGAAGTAGTTGTAGTATTAAATCAGAAAAAAATTTTAACTGTGATTCTCAACCTCTTCGATCAATTTTATCTAATAATTGTCGCAATGGTGGTGGTGGTGGTAGTGAAAAGAAAAATCTTGCGTTGTCCTTAAAGAAAAGATTGTCATCAAGTCTCAGTTCTTTAGTTGTGTCACTTGGGTCATTATCAAACGTTTCATCATCTAATAATCATAATAATAATAATAATAATTCAAAGTCTACTAGTTGTGCAACCAACTCTCCAGCAGACTGTGAATTTTATATTAGTGATGATGAGCCTTGTGATTTTGATGACTATGAATGTTCCGATAGTGTAAGTAAGAATTGTTTTGTAAAAGGATAGTTTTAATAAATAAGAGAGGATTATAATAAGTGTGTATGTACTCTTGACACATACATTTTGTTGTTAGGAAAGTAATAAGTGCATGATGCACCATTTTTGACGTTTGGTTAGGTTAGGATAGAATGTGTTGAAGAAGAAATTGATGTATTTATGCAGCAAAGAGACAGTAGACTGTTTTATTTTTACTTTCGGGAAAGAAAAAGTATAAACCCTTTCCAACTAACACCTCCCACGCACTCATCTTCTTACTTACTTTTAGTCTGTAAACTTAGCAAGAGCGACAAATGATTTTAGAAGAAGATACAAGTATACTATGAAGTCAGTAGCTTAATTGTACAGTATGCATAGTAGATAGAATATGCCTGACTTTTATTGCGTCACGATGAATTACACATCTACGGCCTGCTTTTTACTATTTTATGCTGTGATCATGGTTTTTTAAAATGTAATCAAATATTTCTGATATTTGCCTACATTCATTTGGAACGTCATCATGTATGCGTTTATAAATAAATGTACTTTCAATTTTTCATCAAATTGAATGAATTACTAATATACTTAATTATATATTATTTTATGTACAAAGGTTGGCTCAGGACGAAGTGGATTTTCTAGTGATGTTGAACAACAAGGAGGTGATTCATCCAGAAGTGAGAATGGAGTATCAAGGATAAATTATAGAAAGGTATGCATGAAATATAAATTATTATTAAATACATTTGTATAATAATTTTTCTTTTTTTTGTTTCAGTTATACGAGGAGGTACTGAAAGAAAATCAGTTGCTAAAGAATCGTTTGTCACGAGCTGAAGATGAGATATCAGACCTCAAAGCTAAGATTGAGAGACAGAGTCTGATGAGCAAATTACAAGTAAATCGTGCTTACATATATATTCCGTGTTTCTATTATTCTTTTCAAAATAATATAATATGTGGTGTATAGAGTTCATGAGTTAAGAGTCTATTTTAAGCATTTTCCCTCTTTTTTGTCTTATTTTTTGCATAATAGACATCTCGAGTAGGTTCTGATGACGAGAGGCGAGCACTGGAACGAAAGTTGTCGGAAATGGAAGAAGAATTAAAGGTATGTAAATCAGATTTGACTTTTAACTGAAACAAGCAACAACAAAAATTCTTTCTGTTTTTTTGCCGGTAGTAAGATGCACATTCTATAGATAGAGATGTTTATTTATTATATTACTGCAATGTGTATTTTATGTAAAGTAGTTGTGCTAATAATGTTATATTTAGTATATAAAATGTTAATGTTATTTACATTTCTATTGTGACGAAAAGAAAATGCCATCATTTCTTATTCATTTTAGATAAAAAAATATACATATCTATTTAAATGTATCTCTTTTTGATTTCTCTTTCATTATTTTCTTTTTGTATAAAGCTAATGCAAAAGTTGAAATTGGAAAGTGAGAAATTGAAAGCAGAGAATCGAGCATTGACACGAGTTGTATCAAAATTAAGTGGTAGTGTCAACAATGGTAGTGTAGCTGGAGTTGGTGGAAATAGCAGAGGTTCTACACCTACAAGTAGTAATGGTCCTTGAAATCAAGGACCTTGATTAATTGTGACCGATCAAAGCGACTACCACACTGTTTAATATTTTGTTGATCCCTCATCATTCTCTCATGTCGAAGCCATTTGTCTCTTCTCTTGCCACTATGCTCGAATTTTTCTTGAATATCAAACAAAATATATTATTATTGTTGATGTTGTCTTGTGCTCTTTCTTCTCTTTTCTTCATGCGATGTCAGCCACCATATTTGAATATAATATACCTCTGACGAGGTACCTCATTCTCCCTTTTGTTCATAGGTATTTTCATAGTATTTAAAAAAGCAATATTAGTTTCTTGTTTTGTGCCTTTATTTTATGTGTGTCATTTATTTCAAATTTTTGTTCGTGAGCTTTGATGAAAATTCTTCCTGAAAAAGAATTTACTAGCTTTGTATTCAATCGGTACATACATATACATCCTGTATGTTGTATGTCAATAATATGTAGTATGTATAGCAAAAGAGATGGTACAAACATTTTCATCTATAATATCCTTACCTATCTAGATGTATATAGTTATCCAATGGTCAACATTTTTCTTTACATTTAATGCGACTTAGTTTTGTAGATAAAGATTGCTCTTTTAAATCGTGTGTCAAGGTCTTGTCCGACTCACTCAGTCAGATTTCAAGTTCTTATTCTATATTGTCTAAAAAAATTTAAGGATTAAATATTTCAATTTAGTACATAATATGTACTACATATGCAAAAGAAAATTTCGAATTCTTGCTTCTTATCTTAATTAAATTTGGTTTTAGATAGTAGTTGATTATATATAATTAATACTATGATTGAAAATTTAGACATTTTTCAAAATTTTTAACTTGATCATTTCTTTTTAAGATAAATTGTCACAATGCAAATCTAGTTTTTTAGTCTTATATTATGTTTCGTATACTTTTATTTCGTGCTTCTTTAGTTGCTGTTAAAAAATGTGCTAATTTACATTTTGCATGAGTATAGTTAGTAGTTTCCTTCTAGTATTTACTTTGAACATTTTTATGTTTACTACTTTTTGGCAAACAACGTCGTCAGTGAATAGTAGAGCTAAATGGAATCTTTTATTCTTGTTGGCATTTCATTCCGTCTGTTAAATTAATCGTTTGTGTGGGATGCTTGTTTAGCTCAGAAACAATGGCAATGTCATTGTCCTCATCATCACAAATGTGTTGTTGTATTCTTTAAGTCTAACATGAAATTTTGACCTGTTGCGTGTGTCTTGCTGCTGGCTTACTTTACAATATAATAGAATACACAGTGTTTAATGAAATGTTTCTTTTTTATCTTTGAAATTTTCAGGAAGCTCGACATTTAAGATCAGAGAATCAGAAGCTACGAGATGAAAATGGTGCCCTTATTAGAGTCATTAGTAAATTGTCAAAATAATTGCAAGTTTCCACAACGTCTTTTATAATCAACAAGGCAGAAGATTAATGTCATCATCATCAAATTTTGTTATTCGTAGTCTTTTTCTTCTGCTGTCATATTATTAATTACATTTACTACTATTGACAGTTAAGTTATTTGTACATCATATAAAGTAAAATGCGGTGACAATAACTTACAAAAAAATTACATATTATACAATTAAAAAACTAACCGAGTCAAACAAAATGAGACAAGACAATAGCAGTAAATAAGTACTTCCAACAAGAAGGCACTACTCACTCTCAAAACTACTACTAAAGTACATTATTATACGCAAAGTCATGGTTATATAATATTGTAAACTACACATTAGCAATAATAATAATGATAATGAGAGATGTATGTAGTTTAGCAGTAAAAGACTTTTTTTAGTAAATTGTCGTGGCACGTTGTTGATTTTACGTAATAATTAATTGTAAAAGTGTTTCGGCAAGAAAAACATATGAAAGTATATATAATAATAAGTGAATTGTACAAGAGGAGAAGAAATCTTGTAAATAGCAATATGTAAATGTCAAAGTCTGCAAAAACAATTTTATGGATAAACATATATACATTTAAATACTTAAATGCATGAAGATAAGAAAATCCCAGGAAAATAATATAATTTTAACTATATATAAATATATGTGCGTAACTTTTATCATGGTCTTATTGTAAATTGTATTTAAATAGTTAGAAAACAAAGGTTTCACTACAGTTTAAAAAAAAGGATTAATTGTATAGAAAGACCGAGCAGAGAGTTCAAGTAGAAAACAAAAAACAAAATGTTTTTCTTTCAGTCAACTCGTTGTTATTTGCAGTATAAATGCTGCATACTATATATTATTAGTAGTAAATACGAACAAATTGAAGCATGTCATTTATTGTATTAGGACTTTTTTTAAATTATCAACATGATAATGAAGAGAAGAAAATTTGACCATTTTTCTCTGTAAATAATCGCTACACTCTTGTATATTTAATAATCCCCACTTTTACTGTCCCAGTGACTCTCTAATTTTTTTGGTTTTATCTATTTTACAACATACAATATGTACTGAATTTTACTTGAGTTCACTTTTAGAAAAAAGCGTATCTGTTGTTGTAAAAGGTCTCTTTATATTATTTTATGCACTAAGATAGTATATATATATTCTGATAAGTAGTCAATGAAGAATTTTTTTATATCTCATTATTGGCTAACTATTTCTGTAATCTTTCTCGCATATAAATATGAATGAATTACACATTCAAGGAAAGCAAAAAAGTTATTCATTTTAAATTGTTAATTAATGGTAATTTATAAGCTAAAAGAAACTATATTGTATTTCTACCTCCTATTATAATAGTAAAAGAAGAAGTTCTATTTTCAGCTTCTTTTTGTTCAAGATAAAATTATCTTACTAGATACACCTGAGTGAGCCTAAAATGAAGAAATGATCTTGCCATTGTAACATGTTCTCAAAACTTTATGATAAACAATTATGATATGATAAAGAATAAACGAAGTACGTCACACGAATCATATCTTGTATGTTTTTTATTTTTTATTTATTGCATAACATCATATACTTAGATATGCAAAATGCAAAAAAAGAAAAATTATTTCCTGTCGGTCGAAACAATTGATTTTTACATTTTGGTGCAAGGAAAAGAGAGACTTTGCTTTAGCCTTTGCAATTGAATGGAAAACAGTACTGCATTCATTGGCACCCTTGAAAGTTGTCGACACACCTTTCAACCCTTAGATGACATCGAACAGAAAAAATGTAAACAGCAAATCAGTAGTTTTTGACCTCTAGTAGTGTGCTCAGTGTGGAAAGTTTGCACTTTCAATTTACTAAGGGTACTTTTTGGCCAAAATCTTGAAAAAAAGTTTGTTTACTCGACTTTGAACCATTATTAATGACACTAAATGATATTATGGAAAATTTTTATTTCGACAGATGGATAGAAAAAGCGATTTAGAAGCTGCTATTAACTTGAATTTTTAAATTTCATCAATTTTTCATTGAATTATAACTGAATTTCTGAGACCATCTGACTTCCAAAACGGAAGTGCTCATTCTCCTTAGCTAAACTCTTTCACATTGGAAATCATTGCAATTCCAATGTAACTTTTTCTCGCTAAATAAATTATTCACTATTTTTAGTGATTTTCAATGAAAAATATTGAAAATAAAAAATACATTGATGCAAAAAGATTCTAGTAAAGGATAAAACAAGAGTTGTAACCTTTTCTCTTTACACCAATCGTCTAATATATTCTAAGAGTTTTTAGAAGCAATGTCACAGTGTAGAATATTAGACGATTGTTGTGAAGAGAAAAAGTTACAACTCTTGTTTTATCCTTTTACTAGAATCTTTTTGCATCAATGTATTTTTTACTTTTAGTAATATTTTTTTCACATTGATCTTTGAATAAATAAAAAATTATCCGTTAATTAAATAATATTAACTAACAAAATTATCATACTCAAAGAACCATAATTCATTATTTATTCATATCTGAAAACTTCCTAGAGTATAGTTTTGAATTTTATCATAATTTTCAATAATTTGTTATCAAAGTTATTTTTCGCCATTTTGTTATAATACGTAAATTGCTAACAATATAGAATCATATCATTTGATATCTGATATTTGTTACTATCGCCCACTAACACGAGGAGTATTATAGAAAATCTAAAAGGTTACGTTATTCAGAATTGAGTTATTTCATTGGCTGGCTTTATAATCTTTTACGACTCGATTCATTATAGCGTCGGAAGGCAAAGAGAGAGCAGTGCAAAATTTTTACTCCCGTCTTTTTGTAAAATTTGAAAGTTAAAAGTAAAAAAATATTAAAAATTCTAGTGGAGTGATCAACCAAGACGAACCTGCAACAGCCAGGGTGAGAATTTTGTATAAAAATACTTTTTTTGTAACAAATTCTCTGATTTTAATTAATTTTTTCAATTATCCAATCAAATAGTCTTGAAGGGTAATTCATGACTCTCACGCCATCTATCCTCGCGTTTGTAAAAAAAAGTTGGCGTGGGTTTCCATTCTTCATTCACTATAGTGTTCTTTTGTTTCATTTTTAAAATTTTAGCATTGCTTTCAATTTTTTTCTGAAATACTTAATTTGTCTTTTGTTCATTTAAAATTTTTTTACTTTATTTTTTTTTAAAATTTGTTACAAAAAGTGACTAAAATGGATCAACAACCGAAAGGAAGAGGCCGAGCTGGTATTTTGGGCCGTGGAAGATCAGCCAGTCGTAAAGAAGATTCACCACCACCTGGAACTCCAACAAAAGAAGAAGAAGATGTTCAACAAGTTGCTACTCCTGCATCTGTACCTCGTGGAAGAGCAAGAGGACTCAAAGCACCAACACCTGAGGTAGGTCGTTTGTTTTATTAATTATTTTATTATATGTTCTTTTTATTAATTTTATAATTACGTTATTATTTTTATTAGAGAGTTCCTGGACAAGTAGAAGCAGCTGAGAAACAGGAAAAAGAAGAACGTCGTCGTCTTATTCAGGAGCAACAAGAAGCTGATAGACAAGAGTATAGACGTCGAATTATGAGAGAGGATGAAGCTGCTATAGCCGCTGAAGAGCAAAGACGTGGACAAAGAATTCCTAGAGAGAGACCATCAAGTCCTCAATTAACTGCTGAGGAAGCTCAAAAATATGCTGAGGATCCAGAATTATTGGCAGCAAAAATGCGAGAGCTTAATGTTGCTGGTCGAGGTATATATATATATATATAAAATATATTAATTATTTTAATTTGTTAATGAATATTTTAATTTGTTGCAGGCGGTGGAAGATCTTTGTTAGGCCGTGGCCAATGTCCTTTTAATAGACCACCAAGAACTCAAGGTTCAGATGAAGAAGTAGTTGAAGGAACATATGTTCCATCTCAATCTTCAATGACAGCATCTGCAGCAGCAGCAGTTCAAGAAGAATTGTCACATAGAGTCCAAAGTTCTTCCGATCATTCTAAATCTCAGGAGAAAGAACAACTTCGTCTTCAAGTTGGAGAAGCTAGTGTTGTTGAAGCTGGTGGTGGTAGTTTAGTTGAACCCAAACTTTTATCTCCAAAATCCATTGAACCAGATACTGTTGGCAAAGAACGTGTTATTAAGAAAGGTGACAAAGGAAGAATGTAAGATTTTTTTATTAGTATATGAAAAACTTAATTTAAAAATATAAATATATTTTATTAACTTATCAATTTTTGATTTTAATATAGAGTTGAATGTGGAACAAACTTTATTCGTCTTGATTGCGATCCTTCAAAACCAATTTATCAATACCATGTTGCATTTGAACAAATTGATGAACTGTCAAGACACAGTCGCAAATGTCTCAGACAATTTGAAAATATTATTGGAGAAGTCTACAATTTTGATGGCATGATGCTTTATTTACCACATATGTTGCCTGATAAGGT
>VCNE01006886.1:0-11667 GCA_009869805.1 Oncopodura yosiiana
CACACACATACGCATTTCAAAATAAAAACTGTCATATGGGGATTCTTCTAAACCACAGTATAAATAATACACCCAATAGTGTTTCAAGGACATTTTGACTTTGGGTGATTGAACAATACTAGAGCTAGAGTATTTTCTCAAAATCTACACCAACAATGCTGATGCAGCAACTTTTACTCTCAATTCTGGCATCATGGCCTATAACTTTAGATGCAACTGTAGACTTTTTGGAGTGTAGAGTATTATATAGGGATTGAGTCAACTGATAAAAAGAATTAGGACCAAGGCTCGTTAGCTTTTCTATAGTCTAGACTTTATATACTTTTCTGCAGTTTAAATGGCAAACTTACTACTGCACTGCAATGAGCATAAAAGATAGATGGCTCAAATGAATCTGAAGAGACTATGGATTTAGTATCAAATTAAATGAAATCTTTAAAACAGGATGTCGTAACGTATGGCTTCTTCCTTTTGCAATTCTCATTTCTCTTCCAATATGAAAAATATGTCGTTCATTAAAAAGAGTCTACGACAAATTTACAGAGAGAGAGAAATCTGTAAAATCCCTATACTTTAGTACAGTAGTTAGTCTTTAGATTCAAGATACGACTTTTCTACCGCAACCTTATCTATCTTGTGTAGAGTATAGAGAGAGAGAGAAGAATTGAAGCCAAAAACTGAGAGAGCTCAGAGTACTTACATTACAATTTACAATCTATGATCTCTCTCAAGCTCTTTGGCTAGCAAAAACCAATGAGCCACTGGAATTCAGTGGATAAATAGAATGAATATCCTTTGGTTTGTTTAGACTCTCTGTCATTTTGTGCCATGATGCCGCATTGAAATAGCATAGTTCAGTGGTCGTAATATTAAATCAAATTGCATAGGGAAAACAAATTTCCGCATTTTCTATATATACTTATATGATCTCTCTTTTGTAATAGTACTAGAGACACGTGAGTGGAGTAGAGTTGTTGAACCATAATGTTATATTGTTATTTCAGATGATCGATATCAACAACCATGAACTCTGAACCGCCAAAGAAACAACGAGAGCAATTTGGTTTCAATGAAGTGAACAACTTGATTATACTCATAAGAATATTGCTTATGCATCAAACTGCCAAAACTCTTTAATGCTAATCTAAAAATACTACAAAGGTGCTTTCAACTTTGTAATTTTATTCACTGTACTGTACTCTTATATAGAACAACACATTAGATTATTTGATTTTGAGTACATGCCAATATGAGTTTTAGAGCAGATTGCTCAATTACCTTGCAAGACTACAAGAAAACAGCTTAGTCTGTACTTCTGAGAAGTTTGTCTACTCTCTTGGCTTTTATTTGTCGGTTTTGTTTTTGAAACTAAATTGACTGTAACTTGAATATAATGAGTAGATAGAGAGCGAGAGAACAAAAACTTCAATAATTGACAAACTTATTTTCTAATAATATTCTTCTGCAGGTTTTTGCTTAGCTTCCAGCGAAAATATGTCGACTTACTCAGTTTTAGTCAAGTCAGTCATTGACCTGTAAGTAAAAGAAGCTAAGCCAAAGTAAATTTTGAAGACTTGTCTCAATAGAGTCAATATAAGAGAAAAAGTCGAGAGTAGAGAAAGTACACTGAAAAAAGTTGAGCTCAAACGACGGGAAAAAACTAAAAGAGCTAAAACAAACTTTTTTCCCACAAAAAACTCCAACACTGTGTAATATACACATTAGTCAAAGTAGAAATAGAAAATTCTCGCCACTCTACTTTACTATGGTGTAGTATTAATAATATCAAAGTTATAATTGAAAAACTTGCCAATGTCAACCGCAAAAGGCTTGAGTGAGTAGAAAGAGAGAGCCCGAAGGTTATTTAAAAACTTTGTCTATTTGCTGTGTCATGAACATAACAGTATTTTAGTTTTGATTAGCATTGTGCTCTACTTAGACTAAAATACAAGTGCCACTAATGAGCTAATGTCTGACGGATGAAAAAAAAGTATTTTAGCTTTTTCATATTGAATAAAGTTTACATTACAGTAAATTGATACTTTTCAAAATGAAAAAACGTGATACTCTCATATAGCTTTGAGCTTATCATGACCTACTTTTTATTTAATATTTTAGCTAAAACAACAAATCCAGATGAAAAACAAAGTTTCCAGGAAAGGAGACTGTTTTTTTGCTCTCATAAACTCTCAATGTTTGTTGTTGTCTTGTTATGATTACATCATAAACGTTTTCCATTACTTTTAACATCTACAATGTTGTATCTCTTCTACACTGTGTCATAAAAGTGAGAGATAAACCAAAGGTAAAGAACTTTAGAGACAAAAATCAACCTGCTATGTACGTTTTATTGGTAAGCGTTTGCCGAAAGCTCTTAGAAGAGGTTTATCTCCAATCTCCTTCTCAGGTTACATAAAAATTCAAGAGCTGAAGACTATTAGAAGACAACCGACAACCAACAATGTGTGTGCCAATGCACTTCAGAGGAAGAAGCCAAAAGCCAGAAAAAAACTTACTCGATGAGCATTTTATGCAAGGATGAGCTCTATAGAAGGAAAAAAGATTTATCGCTAAGTTTCTTAACGATCTCGATTGCCATTTCCTTAGGAATGCCTCGGAAGAAAAAACCCTTTTGTATATATTGTTGAGAAGAAGAATATATACTTTAGTAAACCAAACCATAAGAAAGTTTTCTTCTCTTTTCCAATCTGATATGCAATCCTTATATAACTTTCTCTCACTATTTTCTGATGCGTTTTGCTTGTACTTGTCTCTTTCTCTCTCTTGTTTTTCAAGAGAAGAGTCGACGCGACATGTTATATAGTGAAACTAGCTTTCACTATATAACATGTTAGCCATTTTATGTGAAGACTAGGAGAAAGAAAGTGATAGAAAAAGCCACGTGGAACGATGAAAGAGAACACAAAATACTTTGTAATATGAAAACTTCTTTCTTATTGCAACTCTCTGCTCTATCTTGAGTTGCATTATATACGCAAAAGATCGAATTTGGTAGAGAACAGAGAAAATAAGTGTGACCAAAATCTTTTTGGTATTCTTCCTTGACTCTGTTTTATTTGCACTGAACTCTAGTAAAAAATACAGATGGGACAGCGACAGATTTCATCAAGGAGAATGCATCACACTATGTACACATTGCACTGTCTTGTCATGTCACACTGAAGAAAAAGTNCAGATTTCATCAAGGAGAATGCATCACACTATGTACACATTGCACTGTCTTGTCATGTCACACTGAAGAAAAAGTCAGAGTTTCTTTGGTCACATTAAAATAACTTTTATTCTTCAAGAGCTATGAGAGTGAAAAGAATAGATTAGGAGACATATGAGGCAGAAAAGAAAAAATTCGAATTTCAAATAAACGTATTTCATTTCGTGCTTCGGTCATACATGCTGACAGACGCTGAGAAGAGATATTTGATTTTTTTCTTCTTCCTCCTATCATGTCATTGTGATTCATAATCTTTCTTCAATTCCCTAGGGTTCTTTCCACATACGAAGATTACGCTTCTTAATTACCTAGTGAAGAAAGTAGTGTGTCTACACCGGATTTAGTAACCATATAGCTAAGGAAGGTAAAATGTACTTTGAGCTATCTTCTTCATTGTGGTCGTAATCTTAATGTGTACTACATTATAATGGCCAGAGCACGTATTATGGTTAGGGTTGAGCTATATTCTTATTGTCATTAAAATCTTGAGTATAAGAGGCTAACATACACGCAATGTAGAGCTTCAAGGCAGTTAGCTCTTTCGTTTTTCACGACAGTGATCAACCCTACAGGCCTAAAAACCATAAATCTCTTTGGCTTTTCACCGACTCCGCTATATACCAATGCCACAGAAATACATAAGAAAACATTAGAGAGAGAGAGCGTCTTCCTCTTAAAATCTAGCTATTATACAGGAGTCGATTGGAAATGCCATAAATTGCCATCGTCAGTATTCAGCTTTCTTTATCATATATCTCTAATGGTATAACTCCTTCCCTGGCTAAGGAAAAGCTTATAAAGAAGTGTAATTCAAAATGCGTTAATGTTCCTTTTCTCTCTATTCTGTTCTAGTGATATAAAACTTTTGTGTTTTTACAACAACATCGTATAGAAAGAGTAGATGATATAAATACAATAGAAACACGACGACACAATGCTTTTTTTTCTAAAGTCAAGATCACAACAGAATGACAACTTGTCCATAGATTCTAAATGCATCAAGAGAGATATGGACTACTAGTGGCCAAATCTACAGATTGTAGATTGATATAAAGAATTATCTTAATTCTTATAATAAAATACCACTGGAACGTTGCACTCAACTGAGAATAAAACAAATTAATAGTACCCATAGCTTAACGCCACTTGTACTTTATATGTAACCGGTGAGTCTGCCTTTCTTTTCAGCGTTACACAAAGGAATATGATTACTAAAATATTAGTCAGGATACAGTGCGAAACACTATAAACTCATTTTAATTTAATAAAAAAATTCAGTGCGAAATCACTCTAAACTATTTTAAACTGTTTGTCCTTAGCAGATGACATAAAACTGCTCTCAAAATTAGTCCTGAGTAACTGTTCTTATAGCAAGACAATAGCAATAAACTGCAAATACAAAACCAAACTACTTTTAATTTGAAATTATCTTTTTGGACAGCATGTCTAAAAAAATACTTTTTATTTATATAATTAAACTTTGGACTCCAAAGTTTGGAGGGAGAGAGAGAGATGAAACGAAAGGCAGGAGCGAGTGCAACCGACGTTGTGCAGATGGCGTCGGTTGCCTTTCTTTTTTCTTTGCAGCGTTACTCTGAGGAAAATGAGTTACCAAACTATTAATCAGGATATACCCTTGAGCATACTATTTTCTATATGTCATGACAAAATGTCATATTTGCGGAAATAAAAGAGTATTAAGGCATAAAGTAATATTTGAAGTAGTAGAAAAAGGAAAATGTAATGTAGACGCAGAGAGAACAAGAAATTGCTAAAAGTATATACATACATTTGTACATTTACTTTTTTTCTTTTAGTTTGCAAAAGAAAAGAATTCCCTTGATGCCTATCAGCCATGAACAAGAAAGATACTATGTATATCTACATAAGCTTCATGAGACACAAGAGAATTCTTTTTGTATCATCTTTTCAATTTGTAGATCCAAAGTATTTTATAGCATGTTCACTACTACTAGAATGCATAGAAATAAAACGAGTTCTTTTTGAAAAGAGAACACAATGAAGTGAAATCATCACTTTCTCTCACAAAATAAAATGAATGTATTTCATGATACTTTTACCTACTGGTAGTTCGTTAGCGTTAACTGCGCAATATGGAAATAAAGTTGTCAGTTTATTGAATCAAAGTGTTAAATTTCATGTTCTCTCAATTTTTTTACATATTTAATGAATGAATTGTTTCAATATAGATTTCCAGAAGCGTTAACTCCATTTGAAACTGTGAGTAGAGGACAAGAACAGCCTGAACTTCAGTATGCTACATGGGGACCTCATGGAAATTCCTTAACTTTCGTTTACAAAAATGACATCTACTACAAATCAGACGCCAAGTCAACTCGCACATTTCGTATTACAAGAACCGGTCAGCCTGGAACCGTTTATAATGGAATTCCAGATTGGTTATATGAAGGTAAAATATACGTATACATGTATGTCAACTACTTTGAAAATGTATAGGATCCATATAATAAAAAAGATGTTAGCTTGAAGATAGAAAAACATGTAACTCTAGACTGGAGTTGTTAGCTTTGCTTCTTCACGCCTACTTAACTTCTTTTTAGAAAATTGATGCTAGCTGACTAAAACAAAATGTGCTGTCAGTCATTGTCAACTCTTCTATAGTATATTACATATATATATATAGCTTTGGGCTTTTCCTTAACCACAAAAGTCGACCTGGTCTCTTCAGAAGAGAAGAGCGACGACTTACGTATATTTACTTTTTACAAATTGGATTCACCGCATGTCTTGTTATTTTTAAGTGGAAACGAGAAAATGTACTTTCTTTCTTTAAAGTCAGAATATAAATGAGAATCGCAGGAGCACATCAAAGCAGTTAACCCCTTAGAGGCGTCCTTCATGATTACTTTCAATGTTACCTACATATTATTGAAAGAAATACAATGGGACAGTCTATTTTTAGCTAATTACAATATTTTATACTTTCATCTCACTTGCAGAAGAAATTTTGGAAACAAATTCAGCAATATGGGTAAGTTATTTTTGAGTAGCATTTTATATTTATATATTTTATATCACTTCTCTTAAATCTTTTAGACAAGTCCTGATGGCCAATATTTGTTGTATGCCTCATTTAATGACACATCAGTTGGCGAAATCTCGTACACTTGGTACGGAGATAATAATCAGTATCCAACCTTACATTCACTGAGATTTCCAAAGGTAAGTAAGAATGCAAAAATAAGAATTGAAAGAAAGTTTTTTTTTATGGATACTATATTGACCAAAATACAAAAGGAACAGCTAAGCAAATAAAAAGAAAACATTAAAAGAGACTGAAAGTGACACAATCTCTATATAAAAATAATACATTAATTTTTTATGATGGAGAAGAAAAACAAAAGGAAGACAGTGAGAGAAGAGAGATATTGAGGTGAAGATGATTGTATTAGGTGTCTCTATTGTATATTATACAATAGAAAAAGAGCAAACAAAAGAAATAGCAAATGAAATGACCCGAGTCAATTTCTACTACTACCTCTATTCATGAAAATCTTTCTCTTTCTCTCTTTCTTTCTTTCTCTCTCTCTCTCTTTCTTTCTCTATGTTCTGTTCTAATTTCGTCCTTATTATTTTCTCTCTCTTCACACACACAACACTATACAATTATACAGCTAGCTCAATAAATACTATTAAAATCATTTTCATTGTCAGTGAGTTGGAGGTTAGAAAGCACTTATACAGTACAAATACATTTCTTTTTATTACAGACTGGAACAACCAATCCAAGGATAACGATATTTGCCGTGAACCTCGCATCAAATTTACTTCAGTCCATTCCTCTAAAACCACCAAATGTTTTGGACTATAGGTATATTTATATGTATATATAATATACATCCTTGCATTATATAATGTTGTAAATCCTGATGAAAATTTAAATTAAATTACGGTAACAGAGAACGACTATGTAAGTAATTTTCCTCTTGTTAATGCAATCATTTTTCAGAGATCATTACGTTTCTGGAGTTCATTGGGTAGATAAAGAGCAAGTGACTGTAGTATGGATGAATCGATTACAAAATATGTCCATCATTTCATCATGTAAGCCGGCAATGAGATGGGTTTGTGAAGAGGTAATAAATAGGCTGAAATTTAAATGAACGTTAAATTGATTAACATGTAAATTGTACTCTCTTAGATTTATACAGTGAAAAATACTGGAACTGGTTGGTTAGATTATACAGATGCCCCTATATTCTCACAGAATAAAACTAGTTGCCTGTTGAGAATACCTTGTAATATATAAGAAATATCTTACAAAAATCACTTAGTCTGTAAATAAATAAAAATATGTTGCATTTTAGGGAGAGATGGTGAGGCAGGATTTTTTAGGCATGTAATTTGGTTAGGTGAGTTTCTTTTATAAAATACACGCAACTTGTATAAAGTAATCTAATGCATACAGATTTCAGGATTGTATTATGTTATTCTTTGTTTTTGATGATCTTCTTTCTACATAGATCTTGCCTCTCGTAAAGAAATTCCGATCACAAACGGAGCTTTTGAAGTGGTTGAAATTCTTGCTTGGGACCAACTTAACAAGTTGATGTAAGTTTAAAAGAAAATTAAATTCTAAAGACAACTCAATATTCATAAATTGTGTTTTAAAAGTGAAGAAGCAGTTGTTCACAGTATGTTATAATATTATTGTTATCATGAAAGTTTCTGTTATGCACATCATATAAATACAATATGTAGTAACATAAAAACTACATAATAGGACTTTGAGCCAAGTGTTACAATCCAAGTAAAGTAACCACGTCCTGCCATTTTATGTACTACATTCACATAATGTCACAAATGCACACATCTGCCAAATATGTAATATTAAATACTATGTATGGTCTCTTAATTCTCATATCTCAATCAACCAATAGACACTAAAAACAAGATCTCTGTATATAATAAAAGTTTCTTTTATTTCTACTTTTTCACCATTTTTATAGATACTTTATTGCAGCACCACAAGGAAAGCCAGGTGAAAGACACCTTTTCCGTGTTACAGACAATTTGGAAACAAGTCCACGAGTAGCTGAACCTCCAGTTTGTTTAACATGTCCACCATTAATACAAATTAATACCACATCAACTAATAATAAAAGTGTTAGTGCTAGTGATGATGATAAAACAAGAACACAAAGTCTAGATGGGTTAGCTGTCTCCTCTAATAATCAGTCTCCTTCATTTACTGTTGTCAAAGATGACAACAACTCAGTACTAGCTGCTGGAAGCAGTATAACAGACTATATGATTATAAATGTTGTTATTCCAACTAGTAGTAATGAGAATAGTAAAAATAAGAATGCTAATATTAGTAGTGCTAATGGTGTTGTAAACAATAATTCTTCTACGATTGTGAATGTGACTAGACAAGTTGTAGTAAGAGTACGAAGTTGTCTATTTAATAAAGTGACTTTTAGTCCAACCTACAAATATTTTATAAGAGAATGTCTTGGGCCAAGTGTACCTGTTGTAACGCTTCATTCATCACCTAGTGGTCGTTTATTAATGGTTCTCGATAATAATACAGCACTTCAAGAAGAAATGGCTAGTATTGGTCTCCCACAAATTGAAACGTTCCATGTACAAGTTAGTGGTGGTTACAATGCTCCAGTTAGACTCTTTCTCCCTGCTGGATTAAGAAAAAATGAAGAATTCAAATTTCCATTGATCCTTCATGTGTAAGTTTAACAAACGAGCGAATGTATTTATATACCTAGCTCATCAATCAAAAAGATGGTTAAATAAATCCTTATATACAGATTCATATTATGTAATTGCAATGCTTATCGTCTAAGTATTACAATCCTTCCTCTATGTGTAAACATCGATTAGAGGCCATTAAGTAGATGCTGAAATCTTTATCATATCTTTCCCAAGCACGTTTCACCACTTATAGGAATAGCTTAAAAGCTCTTTCTTCTCAGAAGTATCAAATCTCTCCTATTCTATCTCTTCTATTCCTTCAGTTTTTTCTATTGCATTGTACTATATAGAAGAATGATAAATTTTATTAAGGTTATGTTGTTATAAGCCGCTTTGTAACTGAAACACATATAAATAATCCGTTTTACATTACTTCTGATTAATATCACTCATTAATCGTTTTAGTTACTCAGGCCCTGGATCACAACTCGTGTCTGAAAAGTGGAAGTTCTCGTGGGCAGATTATCTAACTAGTCAAAAGAATTATATTGTAGCTGAAGTAGATGGTCGTGGTTCAGGCTTTCAAGGAGAGTCAATCAGACATGCAATTTATCGTAGATTAGGTACTTTGGAAGTTACTGATCAAATTGAAGTTATCAAGTGAGAGTTTTATAGTGAAAATATTATTATACTGTTTTTATTATAAACATTTGACATATAAACTTTTTTCTAGATATTTACGAGAGAAAATACATTTCATTGATGAAGATAATGTTGCTGTATGGGGGAGTAGTTATGGAGGTTACGTAGCTGCTTTAGTTTTGGCACATGACACAAAGAAAATGTTTCGTTGTGCAATTTCTGTAGCACCAGTGACTAGGTATGTTTAATTTGCATGGTTAATCATTTCGCGAGAGTAAGTTGTATTTAAGTCATCAGTCAGTATTGAATAGCTGTAGTGGTAGTGTCGCATTGCAATCTGACGACATCAATAAATTGTTTTTGTGAATAATAATAAAATAAAATGGCAATTCCGTTAGAAAATATTGCCAACATTAGTAATTTGATCAAGAATAGAAGTAGTGACAATTGAAACCCAAAAACGTAAGTTTTCATAATTTTATAATTTGTACTAAAATAAATACTAATAAACAAGATGTCGCTTTTTTAAAATTTATTCAGGTCAATCAACTAGTAGTACGAGTCAGAGGGATGATGCAAAATCATGAGATGATAAGAATGTAAATGATGGATGGACGTTGGAATTACAAGCAAATGAAGAAGATAGTAGTGCTGAAAGTGTGATGTGTCTCCATAGACAAATTCAAAAAGTAGATTAATTTATGAATGCCAATACAAATTAAATGATCTCAACTTGTTTTATAGAGATATTTTTAAACGTGAAAATTTGAATAATTGATTTTGATTATACATATGTAACTACCTTTTGTGTTGATGTTTTGAAATATTTATATGAGTTTAGGAAAATTTTTGTAATAAAATTGACAAAAACATGTGTTGTCTCAAAGCAATTTGTAATTCATTGTATTATTTATTATATACAAAATTTATTTTATTAATATTGATTTATTTATTTACATATATCCTGGAACAAGATGGGAATTTTACAGTAAGATTTTTTTTCATGACAAAATTGGAATAGTAGTTTGAATCTAAAATAAAAAAGAACAATGTATCACAGGAAAATTAGTTAGATTCATTCTTTGAAAAATAATGAAAAATTATTGATCTATTCATTCTGTTTAAGTAGAAGCATCATCATCTCATAATATTTACTTTTCATCTTTTTTAATATTGCAGATACTGTATACACAGAGCGCTACATGGGAATGTCAAACTATACTGATAACTATCGAGGATATGAAGAAGCTGACATAACTCGAGTCGTTAACAAATTTAAAGATAGAAAATTTTTAATAATTCATGGGACAGCAGATGAAAATGTTCATTATCAACATACGCTCTATCTTACAAAAGCTCTTATTAGAGAAGGAATTTCAGTTAGAGAACAAGTATGATCCCATAAAATATTTTTTAAGTTTTTCCTTTTTGACATTTTGGGTATCCATATTCAATATATTATTTTTGGCTTTTAGGCCAAGAATATTTTATTGAATCTTAAATCAAAGAAAAATGTGTGAAATGAATGATAAAAGATTCTGCTTGGCAAATGCAGAGAACATTTTGCTTTCTTTTTCTTCTTGTCTGAAATAAGGAATACTTTTGGCTACTATATATATTATATGTCCTGTTAGTTGAAAACCTTTTTTCTTACACGACACTTTTTGGCTCAGTTACAACACTGTTATAATGTTAAGACTAAATGTGATAACTCCATTTTCAAAACCTTTCTAGTGCATATATCCTTTCATTTATTTCATACATATCCTAGTAGTAGACGACTAACAGTAAAGTCCATGACACATACAAACTACAGTTTCTTATTGTACGTTTGACACTTTTTCTTCTTTCATTTATTTCTATGTGACATTCAGTCTGTGAGTTATATTTTTTGAGAAAATCATTCTCATAACATATAGAGCTAAAAAGTTCAGCAGAGGTAGCACAAAAGATGAAAGTAGGAATGAGAAAACCCAAAAGTCAATGCGATTCTTTTTTACTACAGGGTAGGGCAGTGTTATTTACAATGGTTTAAGATTTTGTCACTAGCTACTTATGTAACCTACAGTTATGAAATTTTAACTGAGCAATTACATAATCTT